>PVIR01002899.1:0-95866 GCA_004026965.1 Petromus typicus | reverse complement strand
TATTATAAGACAAAAGTTTGGATGAAACTACTTAAATTTCAGAGTATACAATAGCAATTATAGTAGTTAACTAAATTTTTAAATTATGAAAAAATGTGTAGGTATAAATGAATGTGTAGAACAAAATAATATGCATAGAATAAGATATGAAAGAAAATATGCAAACTTACTAAAGTATTGCTTATTTCTGATGAGTCAGAGCATATAGAGATGTTGGTAGAATTAAAATTATGAATCAGGCTGTGAGACATACAATAACATCAAAAAATGTTTTTCACCATGTTTATATTTTTAATGTTTAAAATATATTCATCTATTACCTAAGTAACTAATTTTTAAATTGAAGTTAATCTGTTAGAGGTATTTGATAGAAATTTAATCAGTTTTTGAAACTTGTTTATCATTTAAAATAATTCATGTATGTGATTTGTCTTATGTAGATATATACTATATTAATCAGCTCTACATAATGAAGACAAAACCTTGTGATGTATCCAACTAGAAGTAAAGTTTACTTTGGCCTGATAGTTTAGAGGCTTTAGTCCATGGTCAGATGATTCCAAAGCAGAAATGGTATGTGAAAGGGAATGCTCCCGGAAAATTGCTAAACATATGTTAGCCAGGAAGCAAAGAGGTAGTGGAAAACCATGGTGAGTGATAAGCCTTTAAGAGATGTGTTAGGCAGCCCTGATGGCCTAACTCCTCCAACTAAGCACCACCTCCTAACAACATATTAACTTATTTATTTATATATTTTTGAGTTCATTTTTTATTTCACTATTTTAAATTGAGTTTATTGGTACATTTTAGATAGATATCATAGTCACACTCAGAATTTGTACCTGTACATGATATATCTTGATTCTCATTTTTATTATTCCTCTGCTTTCCCTGCAACACCCCCCCACACACACCTGTAGGGTTTGTTTCCATTTTTTTGTTTTTACTTTCATTTTTTTTTTTCTGTCCCCTCTTTACTTTCCCATGGAGCCCTTTCCCTTTTAACATTCATTTCCTATTGCAAAATACCTATCACACTCTGAACCTTGTATACACCTTCATTTTCTCATACCAGGGAAATGATATGGTATTAACACTTCTTTATCCTATTTATTCTACTTATGGCTGCAATGTGCATTAATTTAGTTGTAAATGCCTCATTTAACATTCTCTATGGCTGAGTAATACTCTATTTAATTTGAAAATAACAACACACACACATCTTCTTTAGTCTGTGGTTGAAGGCCATTTGGGCTCTACCACCATATGTAAATGGGAATTCCTCATATGAATGAATCCACCACTGAGTGAGTACAGCACCTCAGGATTCCACCACATCCAAAAAGTTCCATGTCTGAACACACAAGACTTTTGAAGGCATATTTTAGGTCTGACTCCTAAAATTTCCATATATTTTATGACTTAGAACGCTGTTGGTATAGTCTAAATTATGTTTTAAAAAGAGCAACATCAAGATGTTCTGACTCAAAATATGGTCCTTAGCCCTGTATAATCAACAAGGTTTGACAACCTACAAATGCAGAATTCCTGCTTCAGTTGTGTCCATGTTGATGCAGATTGTACACTTTATCTGGAAATTCCAGGTGATTCATAGAGACACAAAGGTACCTTTCCAAGGGAGTTTACATGGTATAAGATCTGCTGACATCACATCCCAGAATGATCTTTTTTTTGTTTGTTTGCTTGTTTTGTTTTTCCCCAGCTCTTGTAATGTTACTTGGTTTTAAAAGCAAAGTCAAATTCTGTATTGTTTTAATCATCCGGATGCATGATGGACAGGAACTCTCAGATACACTACTTGTTTCTTCTTCTGCTTATAGTCGTTCCACTTGAAAAGGTTCATACTCTTCCATCTTCACTTGCTCATTCTGAAATGCAATTGATACACTTAACTTGAAATCTTGGATAGACACACACAGAACTCTAAACGTATCTTTGCCATCTAATGATCAATAAATACTTATTGAATAAATGTGCTCTACTGAGTATTGTATGAAATGCTCAGCAATTCACGTGAAATGTGTTTTGTGTCAGTGCAAAGCAGTTATTGATGGTTTTCCCCGGACTTGAAGTTCAAATGGAAATTTGGACAATATCAATATAAAGTACTTTAAAATCAAAGATAAATCAGAAACCTGGTTCACTGTGCCATTCTTAAAAGAATCATTAATTACACAAATCCACATTTTTCCACTCTATAGCTATTAAAGTTTTGACTCAGATAATTCTCTGTTGTATAGAACTTTTCTGTGCATTGTGAGATGTTTAATGTTTATCTGGCCTCTATTCAGCATACAACTGTAGCACTGTCCAGCCATCTGTGAAAATCAAAAATTTCCCCCAGGTTCCCTATTTAAAGACAACTGCCTTTGATAAATATTATTTCATATATTTTCATCAAATTATTGTCCCCATACTTTTGATCTGTAACTTGGAAGTTTTTACTCATTTTAGCCAAAACGAACCTGAAAAGCACCTAAATCATACACTTAAGAAACAAAACCAATGTCATGCATGTTTCACTCATTGGATGATGTCCTAAAACTCATGTCATCTCTACAATACTTGTGGTATTCCATATTGATTTATTATTTTTCTGTTTTTAAATACTCTCATTGAACCAAATGTCCCCTTTTATGTGTTCTCTTACATCTCTGAAAATATTTCATTCTTTAAAATTTATATATATATATATATATATATATATATATATATATATAAAATTGAAATCTTTATTGGTACATTACATATACACATCATGATTGCAGTCAACAATGAGAATCTGTACCAGTATATGACACAACTTAATTCTAATTTTTTTCCCATAGCCCTATACATATATATTTTTTAATATTCTTATATTTAATTTAATTATCTACCCATATTTTGTAGGTCTTCTCTTCTAATATTCAAATTCTCACTTTTGAAAGACCAATATCTGCCTCTACTGACTTTGAGAATGAAGAGTGACCACCCAGTGACACTGGCGAGAGAGCAGGAGAAGCTGGTGCCAAGCAAACTCTCCTAGAATACAATGAAATCAGCATCTCTGAAAAGGATTAAAAATAATAAGTTTCAGAACAATTTCAAATGTTGTTTCACACTTTTGAATTAAAGATAATGGGTGAGAAATGGAATATCTACTCAAGAAGGCACCAAATTCTTTTATTAGGCTTGCCACATTTTATTTTGCAAAATAGGGTATATAAAGCCAGCATTTTTATAGGTTACTGGTGCCATTAATATGAGAAGTATAAGCTTTATTGCTTACCATTTGAGATGCAAGGAAGCTCTGTCACAGAAATTGGATGACCATGTGGGCTGACAGCTCCCTTGTGTTATAAAATAATGCAAACAATATTTTCTCACCCCTCACAAAATTGGTTAAAATTACATTTTCCCAAGTCATATGGAAATGCACTAATTTGTAACTTTCTAAAGCCAACACATTTATGCTTCAGAGATACATAATTTAGAAACAAACAGCAGACTGAATTTTGATCAGCTTTTAAAAATGGGTACAATAGCCTTCTCAGACTTCAAATGAGCTTAGAAAACTCTTGGTATTCTCTCCCTCATGAAATTGTAAGGGTAACATTCCTTTGAAGTTTTTTTAGCAATGTGCAGTGAGAAAAAATGAAAAGGTCTTGCATATTTGTATAATACATAAAAGCACCAATGATTAAAACAGCCTTCAGACTTAATAGTAAGCATTTTACTTTAAAGGCAATCATTCTCCAAGAACCTGGAAGAAAACCACATTATGGAATTTTTGTTTTTAGAATTGATGGCTACTTTATATAATGTGGGTAAGGCTGACACACAAGCAGGCCTGATAAAAAGAGAAATATAAATGGAAATCTTTTTCTTTCCATATTTAAGAAGAAAAAGTCCTCTTGGATTTTTAATAATGTAAACATGACCAGCATGTAATGTCTAGTCTTTTAGTAAAAGCTAGTTCACAGTCACCAATAAAATATACACTTAGTTGTTTATATCAAAAGAACTATAGGTTGAAAAATTTCCTTCCCCTATAAAAAAAGTTTTTAGTTTAGAATCACATCAACCAGGCAAGGATCAACTATATTACAGTACATTATCATTGAGGTGGTTCAGATGATCTTCAGGAATAATATAGCAATGGAGAATATTGCACTGCACCTAGGAGGCCCGTTGTCATCCCTTTGTTTTCCTAATACTATCTGTTCATTTTTAAAGGAATTTAATACAGAATTCTGATGACAGATTCACTTCCCAATGTTTCATATTTTCACCACTTCTAAAATCATGATGATTCATCTAGCTATTTTATTTTGGAAATTCCCTATTAGTCAAATGAGTACATTCATAGTCTACTATATGTTACTATATGTTTTTAATTTAGTACAGTTTGTAATCTTAAAGGTTTATCCCTCAGGATAAAAAATAGCAAATTGAGCCAAACCTGTAAAATACTTTTTATTTTAATTATTGCTCATGGACCTTCAGCCTGAGATGTGCTGTTTCATTTAATTACTAATGGATGAGGCCAAGAAGTGATTGTTGAGATCACATGTGAACTGCCTAATATGCTTTCTTTAACATGGTTTCTTCTTGTCATTTGAAATTTGTGAATCTGTTCAATGGCAAGATTGTGATTTTGGTTAGCAGTAATTTTGATTCAGTAATTGTGCAGAAAGTCTTATTTGTATACTTTTTTGTAAAAGCCTATTGGAAGTTCTGAGGTGCTGAAGGAAGCTGATTAGACTCTGGAAAAAAGAACCCTACACAGCAGGCTTCAGGGTGCCTGTCTCCTACTGTAGTAAAGTGACACCTAAAGTGTCATAATTGTTAGAATTACACAGTCTAGTGACTATCAAACAAAATATTTATAATTTCTAATTATCAGATAGAAACATAATGTGTGTTTGGAACAGAATATAAATTATTCTATTTATTTTTGCCAATTTGGAAGACTACTTGATTGGGAAAATATATTTTCATAATCCTATTGAGTTTATTTTATTTATGAGGTAGAAACCATCTCAGATATAGCCTAAAAGGAAAAAAGAAATCTGATTCAAGCAAAAATTTAAGAGTAGTGTTAGATTTTGATTTAACTGTATGTACATCTTCAGATGTCATCCAAAGTCTATACATCTTTACCAGTCACTCTTATTTTCTTTTGTTTCTATTTTGACTAAATTCTTAAACAAGACTTACTGAAGTATATTGGAAGTCAATACAATGCTTGAATATGGTGGAAAAAAAGAATATTTCTTTCTTGGAAGTCCTAGTGTTGGTTCTGTTTCACTCTAAATAAACTTGTGATACTCAAAATGTGGTTTTTGAAGTGTTAGCTTACTGGAATGGTAGAGGGAGTATAACTTTGGCAGAATATGAAGACATTTTTTGTTACCCCATGTGAGAGGAAGGTTGCTACTGACCCCTAGTTGGTAGAGCCCCACAATGATTGTCCATATACTACGGTGCTGAGCACAGTCCCCCTACCATGACACTGAATTGTCCAGCTCAAGATAATAGATGAGGGTGAGAAATCACACACTAGGTGTTGAGTCAATGTGTGCACGTCCACAAAAGACTGTTGAGAAAAGAGACTGATCAAGGCCGATGCATGCGTTTCATGGTTGTGTAATCAAAAAAGAGGCTAAACAGGCACCACCTTATGTTAGTCAGAGGGTCTATTTTATGCCTCTAATATTTTAGTAAAAGGATGAAACAAATAAGAAACTTTTACAAGGGACTCTTATCTCAAGTATACAGTGATTAGCAAATTTGAATTTTCTGTCTATTTAATCTTTTAAGTTTTTCATTTATCCTTGCTGTTGGTCCAGTTCTTGGGCAATTGTTAAGTAAATAGACATGTTGCCAATTTGACTGGATTCAGAAATCTATAATGCAAAAAATTACTATACAGTGTTACCTCAGTTCACAAAGTTAATCCTCTTGAGAACAGTGGCCAAATTAGCACAGGAAAAATGGCTGCGTCTATGTTCCTCAGCACATATGCAATTCTAGAACAGAAGTAAATTTTTACTAAAGCTTCTGTTTGCCAACTGAATTGTTCACAAATAGAAATTTCATGAACAGAGGTTTTATTGTACCCACCTCACTGACTTCCGTATTTCCTATTGAAGTAAATGCTAATTGTTATTATTATTACATTACTCTATTTAGAGCTATTTATTATTAGGTCAGATATTTTACCAGAAAACAATTTTGCAGTCAGAAAGGTAGAACATCTATTCAAGCGTCAAATTCTAGTTGTCTTCTAATTTTTTGGTAACAAAGATGACATGCTAATTTATTTTGTTCTCACATAGATTAAATCAAATAATGTTCACAAAATTGGTTATTGGAATTAATAAGAAAAGCAAAGAACTTTATAACATTGCATTTATTTGTTTAGACATCCTTAAATAATTAAGTTAGCAGTGAAGCCTCTTCGATTTAAAATATTCCTATTCAAACATTTCATAGTTAGAGGTCTTTCCCCCATTTTCCATATTCATTAAGAGTTATTTCAGATATTTTCAGAGGGAAAAAAAGCATTAATGTTTAAGATTGTTTGCATTATTATTGTGTGTGTTCACATGCACACGTGTGTGCATGTGTGTGCATGTGTGTGTGTGTGTGTGTACGTGTACTGAAGAACCTCATTAAGCAGTTC
The DNA here is from genome assembly GCA_004026965.1 of Petromus typicus. Classification (NCBI taxonomy): domain Eukaryota; kingdom Metazoa; phylum Chordata; class Mammalia; order Rodentia; family Petromuridae; genus Petromus; species Petromus typicus. The sequence goes on along the minus strand of PVIR01002899.1, from coordinate 89,175 downwards.
TGTGTATCAGGATAAGGTTTGATTCCAAAATTCAGGGACACAGACAAACAGAACAAGTGCTTCCCAAAGTAAGCACTGAATGTCCATGTGTTTTATGGTCAGATATGAGTGCACATACATACTGGTGTCCTCACGTCTGACCAATGATCAGACCCTCCAGTTTGCCTCCAGGAAAGTTTAAAGAATGCATCTCACAGGAGGGGAAAATACATTTAAAATTGCCACAGCTATAAAATAAACTGACAAAACCTAAAGCAACAAATAATGGAGGGAAAAATCCTTCTTGGGTGCTGTCTTTCTTTCAGCAAAGATTTTGACTTTCTGTTTGCATTTCTCGTCAGTGATCCTCAGTGTGCTTAAAATGACATAAAATGCATTCATTTTGCCCCTGTATTCCAACTGCTGCATCCTTTCTCGTACATTTTACAAGAAAATTTAGACTTCTAGAATAGAAAGCAGATGTAGAAGTGAAATGACAGCCCTTGTGAGATGTTTGGTACCCTAAAAAAAAAAAAATCTTCAACCAATTTCCTCTATTACATCATGCCTGAAAAGCAGCTTAATTCATATGTTATGATTAAAGTTGATTGATTGAATTGATCCGTGATGCATCCTGTTTCTGTAGTTTACAGAGATGCTCGGATGAGTAAAGAAGCTGTCTGAGCAGGAGCCAAGTGCTTAATATATGCTGAGGTCCCACTTAACATTTATTATCTGTTATTGGAGGTAGGAGAAAAGCATGTAAATTATATGGATATCTCTGATTCAGGGAAAGAGAGAGATAAATACTTATGCAGACGCTTCAGACACTTAGTGATTTTCATCAAGCATTTTCTAAAACATACCTCATTTTTTTTTTTAGGCATAGCAATAACTTTGTAAGAAGCTTTTCCCTTGCTTGTAAGTTAACCTGTTTTCATCTTCCTGCTGCTTACATTAGTAGAGAAATTAAAAAAAAAAAAAACAAAGAAACAAAACATCAAAAAAACAACAAAAAAGCATATACCACATCTGACCCACTGAGTTTTTCAATATATATGATTTTCAAAACTTAAGATATTCAGGATGATTTGAAAATTTAACGTGTTTTAAAATATTTTAATAAGTTTTCTTTCAACTGAGTGTAAAGATACAAATAATGTAAGAAGAAAGAGAAACATTTAAAATAAGGTTTGTAGTAGATATAAAATAAGGTCAAACAATGATTTTCAGCATCTACTGAAAGAAATATTTTGAAATATATTTTTGCATATAATATGCTTCTAAATAAGAAAATTCCTATCAGTGCATTTTTTAATATTTATAGGCAGAATTGTGCTGGATTCAAGCAAAGTATGAACTGGCAAAGTATAAATTTTTTTATTGAAGACAATTTTATCTACTACTTTTATATTTTTAATGATAAGCCTGTAGGTTTAAAATTTAAAGAAGAAAATTAGCATTAAACATAGAAAACAGTAACTTTTTCAATTTTATTTTATTTTATTTATTTTTTTACTCACTAGAAAGCTCTTTGGCTTTGAATTGGCATATGTTCACATAATGGCTTTTTCTTGTTTTCACAGAACAGAGCATACTTATGAAAGAAACTTCCAAACTCTCCGGCTTTCATCCTAGATGCAGCCCTCCTCTAAACCCTATAGAGATATAAGAGTAATAATGCTCATTAAAATCATTATGACCACAAAAGTAGTAGCAATACAACAGCTAAGAACTATGAGCTTTTTATGTGCCAATCATTGTCTCCACCTCATTATAATGACATTCTTATTTAATCTCATAGCAACCTGTAAAGTTGAAACCATCAACATTTCATTTTACAGAAGAATGTAAAATGCAAAAGCTGAACTAATTTCTCCTGTCTGTTTATGTCTCTCTCACTGTTTGTTCCTCGCTCCATTTTATATCAGGTTTAAATTAGAATATTGCTTTAATCTGTAATACTGATTTAATTAATACTTTAATGTGCAGTACATGGGATATCCCATAAGAAGAAAAAATAAAATCACCCAGATTTTTGTATTCATTTTGTATCACCACAGGGTCACAATTACAGTGAAAAATGAATGCAAATAGATATGACTTTCTAAGAGTTTAAACCTTTCTAAGAATTTCCCTCTCATTCTCACCATTCTGACTCAAATTGAAAGACTTCATATTCAAAATGAAAGCATTCTTGAAATGTGTGGGCTATCCTTCCACTGAAATTTGGGACACTTACTGGAAAATATACTTTGCTACAAGAAACATGAGTCATTCAGTTGAAATTTAGATCTAGAGAAACAATGGCAAAGTTTAATGTATGTTTATTCCATTCAAATTCTTCAACATTGTTACATTATAAAATATCTCATTTAGGAGGAATTAAAAATTTTTGTCATACTTTATTTTTCCAAGTTATTTAATTGTTTTAGATGCTTATTTACCAACACTAATACTACAAATATTCTCTCAGACACATAAATTGACATTTTGAGTAATATACAGGATCTGATATTAAATCAGCATTTCTTTTTAGTCTAGACTTGAATCATATTATTAATATATTATAATTAAGCTCCTTACTCCTTTTAATACCTAATCCTTGGCCATCATCATTGATAATCTATTCTGCCTCTGTCTACTCTTATTCTTTTCATTCTTCTAGAATTGAATTATTTTCCTCTATTCTTCAGAGTAAAATTTGTATTTTATTCAAGTACATTTTAGTTAAATATTCTCACTTTCCCAAATATAAATTTATTTAGAGCTTTATTTTTGTGATATTTCATAACATTAAAATTTGCTCATATGACATAGTATTAAAATTATAGAACTTTCACACTCGTGCTCTTTTTTTATATTTTGGTAAGAACTCAACATGATTTCTATCTCCATAAAAATTTTCAAGTATAGAGTACATCACTGTTAATTATAGGCTCAGTGTTAAGCAGTAGGATTCTGGAGTTGATTCATCTCGTGTAACTGCATCTTTATGTCTACTACATATTTATCCTCATTTTCCTCTAGATTATAGGGGTAGCAATTTTACGTCTATATTTTGAGTCTGAATATTTTAAATATCTCACATAGAGGAATCATGCTGTATATGCTTCTGTGGCAGGCTCATTTTGTGTAGTACAAGATTTTTAGCTTCATCCAAGCTTTAGCATATGGTAGAGATTCCTTTGTTTTAAGGTTGAATAATATTTCATTGCATACAAATACCATATTTTCTTTATCTATTTAGCTACCTGTGGAAATTAGGTTTTTTCCATGTTGTAGCTATAATGAACATTGTTCCAGTGAACATAGTGGCTAATTCAAAATGTTACCAGTCCAGTGGTGCTGTCAGTATATTACTGTCAGGTTTCACTTACTGATGGTCATGATTAGTGATTACTTTCTCCACAGAAACATGCCTCCGAGACTGGATTTATAGTAGCATTTTAAAGATAAACTTGCTTAAAAAATAAATGAGTGAAATAAAGGTCATATTATGTTCCCAACACCTGCAGAAATCAACAACAACAAGCCACCATCTTGTTTTCCAGAAAACAATGTTGGGATTCTTCTCAATGCATTTCTTAGAGCTTCTGGCATTCAACTTTCCATATCCCAAGTGACCTCTTCACTGGCCAGCTTAGGGGGGACTGACCCTGAGAAAATGCAATCTCCTGAGTAAAATCTACATGGATGATTATTGTACTGGAATTTAGTGGCTACAGTATTTTAGTGGGTGAAAATCTGTTCTTTGATTAAATTATATGCTGATAGACTCACAAACATTTTGTATGAATGTTAACAAAAGCACATGCTTGGTGGCCTTAAATAATGATAAAATATGTCATGCATCAAACCGAGGATCAGTTAGCTCCACTCTATTCCCAATATCACATTTTTTTCTCCTGGATTTAAAATTTCACTTTTTCTCCTGTGATTTCATATTAACAATCCTCCTGGTTATAAGGCTTTTTGTGTTATCAGGGATCAAACTCAGAACCTTGTGCTTGACAGGCAGGCACAAAGCCTCTGATCTGCATCCACTGGGCTCTAAGTTTGAAGTTATCATTGTAATATATCCAAGGGACAGAGGGGAATACCTCTTATTTTAATATATGTTTCTTATATGTAGCTTAATTGACAGGCATAAGTCATACATATTTACAGTACAGGATAATATAAATATAGCTAAATCAAGCTATTTAATGTGTATTAACTCACTTATTTTTGTGTGTTTCATGAAAAACTCTGAAATCTACTTTTTACAATTTCCAAATATGTAACATGTTTGCTTTTCTTTTCAAATGGGAATATATTTCCCATAAGAAGAATCTCAGCAGACATACATTTTTATTGTGGTGATGGTCAGAATTGTCCATTTTCCTTGCTTAAATAAAACATTTAAGTGGAATGGGTTATGCACACTGTTTCAGACCTGTCGGGACAGGAAGCTTAGCTATGTGATGACCATTTGAGGGTTGAGACCTGAGGGAATTGTCATTTTCTCATGGAGAGCAAAGGAGACAGGCCATCACCAGATGCAGACAGTGCATCTGGAAAAAAGGACAGAAAAAGTGGTAAAATTTACAGAAATTGCTGTTAAATTGTGAAAGATAGATGATCTCAATATTGCTTTGCTTTCCTATCATTCACTCATAGAATACAGAAGGAAAAGTTTGTCTGCTTTAACGAAACTAAATAAAATTTGCAGGTACTATGATTTTAAAGATGTGTAAAAGTGGCCACAGTGGTACAGTACTTTTGCTCTGCTGGAGGAGGTGCTCCAGTCAGTGAGGGCCCATTTTTTAGGCAGCTCGAAGCCTTTTCTCTCCAGGTGCCTGAAGTGTTTTGGATTAAATTCCAGGGCTCCTGATTTGCAGAAATACAAGCCTTTACTTGTCCACTATTCTTAATCCAGACAGGTGCATTTTCTTGTTCCCAAGGTATTTTTCTAACTTCAAATAGTGACTCTGAGCCCTTAACCAGTGCAGCACTGAAACTATTACATACTGTTGAACTGTCAAAAGTATTTCTCTTAGAGTAGAGAACAAGGAGTCATTGGTAACTTAAACTAATATAATAAAATTATTATACTAATCACATTACATATTCTTTTACTGTCACTCCACAGCCTGTTTCCATCTCCCACAAGTATAGAATAATTACATTTCTATGTTCTATTATTATTATTTCATGTGATTCTCCAACATATACTAACATTCTGTAAAATGTGGAAAATAGTTTGCTTGTTTCATTACTTGATTATTGTTTATTGTCATTTCTCTCCTATCCTAGGGGTTTTGGGTGATTTCTAGAGGTGACTTTGGGCACAGTCAATTGGAAAGACATATGGGAACCGTGTTTTAATTTAACTTATGTCTTTTACACTTGATCTTAGCCAAAAGGCCGAGAAGCGATAACTTATGTCTTTTAAATCTGTAGTACCTCTTCTTTCTATGTTATATTTAATGTGGAACACATTTCAAAATACAAACAATTTCACACTTTTGGTAATAGTTTCATATCAATAAAATCCTTATTTCTCACAGTTCACTCACCTAAAATAATCACGTGTGTGCTAGTACATGAACACAGTTGCACAGATAAATTTTAAAGCATTTGTGTCACTCTCGTCCATACTAGCTTCATCACACCTGTTAGTCATTCCCATTTTGCCACAGCACCTGCTCATCCATGCAACTGCTGGTCCACTTTCCGGCACTAATGGTTTTGCTGTTCTGGGCAGCTTAGATAATTGCAGCCATAGTACATATCCTCTTCTGTGACTGACTTCTTTCACTTGATATCACATTTCAAGGTTCTTTCATGGTATAGCATATATGAGTGCATCATTCTTTTTATTGCCCATCAGTAAACACTTGTATGAACATGACATGTCTCCTTATAACACTTCTCCTCAAATTCATGAATTTTAGACTAAAACAGTGGTAAAAAATGTTAATTACCTATAAGTTACCATGGGGGCCCTTAATAAAGTATGTTACCTTCCAACACCATAATTTCACTGATAAACACAATTTATCTGTCTTTTTGCTTTTTCTAACCTATCTAAGTTGTGCTTTTAGACTCATGTCCTTACAAGACATAGGCTTATTAAAACTATATGCTTCAACACTTGCATCTCTGTTATTGAGAAGAATTCTGTAAATATTCATGTAATTACTTTTTCTTCCCACTATCATGTGTATGTTATATATATATGTGTGTGTGTGTGTGTGTGTGTGTGTGTATTGATTTTCTCTATATATTTTCCCTCCAAATCAATCAAAATGCATCGCTGTAGATTGAAATACAATTTAAATATATCAGTGTTATGAATATATAAATATTATAGTGAGAGTTAAATAACAATGTTAATTAAAATATGACTTCATTTTGTGATATCCTTATATCTCTTAATTCTATCCTGTTTTTCCATTTTTATGTCATTGATTGGGGTGAAATATATATGGCGAAAAGATAGCAAAGGAGGTTGCCAGAATTGTTTAAAAATGTCTAATCTTTTTTGCAGATTTAAATTTTTATTGCCCTAATATTTTATATTATATCTGTATATTTTTTGTAATTATACCAGAATGCATGTTTGATTCAAGAAGTATTTATCCATGTGTTTTCATTTCAGATCATACTTTGATAACCTAGTCATGTACTGAAAAATACGACAAGAGTGTTTGACCCTTTCATAACTGTTTTGAGTCACAAAAGAAATATATTTTAAGAAGTATTTAATATTTGGCAAAATTATATACTCAGTTCTTCAGAAATTTTTTTTTTACTGTTCTTAATCTAAAATGGAATAAAAGGAAATCTACAAAGGTGGTAAAATTCCAAATTGTAAATAATTTGGAAATAATTCAGAGAAGATTGTTGAATATTTGTTTTCCAAACTTTGGACTGGCATTTCATAAGTGTAGTTTACAACATGAAATCCTATTTCATTTGTTCATCATGGACACATATCTATTTATGAATTCTTGTCTCCGAAGGTAATTTAATTGGTGCATTCCAACTACTATTGCTTATTTCACACTTCAGTAGGTAAAGATGCATTAATAATCAAAGTTTCAAAGTGTAATTAACATTAGCTTTAGGCTCCAGACAATGAAATGATTATATTTTAATATATGGGTTGATAAAGTTAATCTAACATATGAATAAACATAAAAAATAACTTACATTTGCTCTTTCTCTGCAAATTGATACATGCATCATGTGTTATCTAAGCTTAGGAATAAGTGAATTTCAATAAAAGAAGCTCCTGCACAGTTGTCAATATGACACCTGCACCGAATCAAATCACCACAGAAAGGTTAAATTTGAGACATTTTAAGAGAAACATTATTTTTCTAATAGAGATGAAAAGATCTTCAAAACCTATCTTTATTTTGTTTTCAATATAGTTTTCTGTATTATTTAGTTATAATCTTATATTTTAATTTACCATGTCAATAATCCGAGTAATGGTTGCATAAAATTCCCCCATTATGAGTTGTCAGGCTGACATTTTATTCTTGGTCAATGCACTCTGTTGACTGAAGGCGTTTACTAATATTTTCCTATTATTTTATTTTGTCATACGTCATATTTATGACTTTGAATGAAAAAAAAAAAAACTTTTTGAGGGATTTAGAGCCCAGGAAACACTGATACACATCCCCAGACTTTTTGTATTTTATTTTGAGACAGGGTCTTGCGAATTTGCCCAAGCTGGGCTCATCCTGTGATCTTCTGGCCTCATTCTCCTCAGTAGGTGAGATTACAAGTGTCAGTCATGGGCCTGGAAGAAAAAAAATAATGTATTTTTGACTTGATCTTTGTTTCAAAGATATTTTTGGGAGTTTTTAATAAAAATTGTTATATATTAATGTATATACATATCTAGATAATAGAATTTGCTATTGTGGTAATTTCACATCTTCAAATTCTTGTCTTGTACACCTGCATTAAACTAGAACTGCTTAATTCAGTTTTTCAAGTGTGGCTGACGGCTCCAAGCTCCAAATATCGATTGTTTATGTTTCCAAATACATAAACAGGTAAGCTAAGTAATAGTCATTAATTTCCAAACAGATATAAAGTTTTAGAGGAGTTCATGATTTAGCCAATCTCACTGAGGCAGAATCTAAATGGCTCTCCTGGTGTGACTTGCTTGTAGTTTATAAGTCACAGTAGTAATTAAATTATTACACTAAATTACACATAGTGAATAGAAGTATATTTAGCACTTGCTTACCATTCTTCTGAAAGATATACATGGATAATCACATTTTTCAAGGGAGAACTCTGAGGTCCAGAGAAGTTAATTAATGTTAAGTGACCAAAAAAATTGCATAGCTAGAAGAGTAGGTTCTGGATTAAGATGTTGAGCACTGGGCCCAGGCATGTGTTGTTAGCCCCCACGTTTCATTATCTTATACCTGTAAAGCACTTAGGATAGCAATACAGCTCAATGTTTCTTCAAATTTATGATTTCTTCTAAAAATCATGGTTTAAGACATACTCAGAATACTTCTGCTTTGGGCCGGGGATATAGCTCAGTGGTTCCGGTGCCTGTCTTGCAAGTGCAGGGACCTTGGTTCGATCCGGTAACCACATAGCAATACTGGGCGTGGAAACTCACCCCACCAGCAATCAGTACCACATAGCACAGTGCCGAGCGTGGTGGCTCACGCCTGTAATCCCAGCACTCGGGAGGCAGAGGCAGGAGGATTGCTGTGATGTGAGTTTGAGGCTGAGCTCAGGGCCAGCCTGAACTACAAAGCGAGACCCTGTCTCAAAAAAAAGAAAAAAAAAAATTCTCCTTTGTCCCAAGATAGTTTTAAGCAGTCACTAGGATTGACTGAAATATTTGTCTCATCTTATTTTCTTTCTTCCTTTTTTGTGTTGTGTTAATAATGATTGTATAAAATCAATATGATATTTCAGTATATACTGATTCAGATTGATTATTTGTTATGTCTGATTATTCTCTTTTGTTAACTTTTAAAAATAAACTGACCAGATGGCTTTGAGAATGCATTAATTAAATTAGGAGTTGTAATAAAGCTGTACTTTTCTCTAATCCCTATAAAGGCTTAACATTTCATTGCCTTTCTTCTATTTGTGTTCAATAATCCCAAATGTCATGAATAATTACATGGCATTACTTTAAAAAAATTAAAATCTCTGTTGAAATAGTAATTCATCTAGATGCTGCTATTATAATGAGATTTTTGAAGTTTAAATTTTAGGCAATTGTTTGTAGAAAATTAAATAAAAATAGACATTTATTTTATTAAAACTTCATGTAATATCTTATGTTTCTGTACAGATATCTAGCATGATAGATAATAGATTTTATGATAGATAGTAGCTTTTATTCAGTTTTCATACTTGCTAACACTTTAGCAAAATTTATCATGATTTTAGTCTTACTAATAAGTAGAAATAAATGAAATTCATTAGGGTATTCCATTAAAATTCTATCTTCTTATACTAGTAAAATGTATTGTTTAACACCTAAAATAATGTGCTAATTTCATAAATAACTGTGTCATCAAATGACATTGACTGCTGCAAATACCAGGCTATTGCTGTATTGACTGTGTTACCAGACTGTGATTTTCCTACTTTGCAACAGGGATTCTTATACCTCAACATACTTTAAATATACCTGTCAGTGGTATTATGAAAGTTGAGTTTCTCAATCTTTACATCCAGAGATTCTGAATTAAGCGGACCCAGGGTCGAACCTAAATTCTGTATTACCAGCAGGCACTGTCTTTTCATTTTTCAATGCAAGAAATGAGGGTAATCTGCGGTGTTCATTTTGAGAAATAATAGAAAGTTTTATGAGAGTAGTAGTGAATTATAATGACATAGGGAATAATTTGAGCATTTGTATGCCCAGGCATGCAAATACCTTCATGGAATTCTACTGCAGACATCTGCAACATGTATCTGAACGACTACCAGAGGTATGTGCTCTCGAAGCCACTCATGGTTCTGTAAGACAGAGAAAGTTTTATTTCATTTTGAAAGATTTTCTTCTTTGTACTGCCCCATTCTTTATCTGTGTGTGTGTGTGTGTGTGTGTGTAATGGGGAACTCTATCAGTCACTCTAACCAGTGGACTTAGCTAGCTGGACTTAACATGCTGCTTTTTTAGATTGGTACAGTATTTTTGAAAGAAAATTGGCTTTTGTCTATAATTAATTCAAAAAACAGTCAGCATAAGAGTGATATTCAGGATAGTCAAATAATAGAATGAAGGTCTCAGCCAGCAAAGATTATAATAAAATTACAAATCCAATCTTAAACTTTTATCCTTCCCACCAATAATATTACACCATGAATGGAAAAGAGCACCTAGACATATTACGATCTTTAGTCTGTCATCATTGGGGCTAATTCTAAAGTCACACTTTGGATGATGACTAGTTGAAATTCAATTTGAATGCATAATACTAAGTTTAATTTATACTCCACCTGTCAATAGGAAATAGACTTTAGTCTATTTAGTCTATTCTAAAGCATAGTGTCTGAGCTTTCCATAGGGAATAGTCAATTATAATCAACCTTCCTATTTTTGTTCAATCTTTGTCCTGAAATGGATAGTTTGTGCCATTTCTTATTCCTGTAACAATCTGTCACTAGAAAGAACTTGAATTTTAATCTAATATTCTCTGAGAAGTACAATAGACAGTGCTTCTTTTAATCTCTTCAGTACTGTGTTTGCTTGTCTATTTAATTTCTTTTACATAGTTTAATTATAACTAAAGCTGTAATCTTGCTGCCTGTGATGGATCCTTAGAAAGACTGTGAAAAATGATATTTTACAAACCACATTGAATATAATATATGGCAAAAGAGAAATATTTTCTAGCCCAGAATCAGTGAAACTAAAAAGAATGATTTTGGTACAAATGATACTTTGGTTGCACATGAACTCATGCCATCCATAGATAAGCCTGCAAATCTGCAAATCTATATTTAAGCCTCAGTTAACATATATATATATATATATATATATATACACACACACACACACACACACACACACACACATATATACATATATAACTTTAAGAAAAGATAGGTTAAATCTTATTTCTAAATATTATAATCATAAAATATCTTTTGAAGGAATTGAGGCTAAAATGTATATGTTCTTTTGATACAATTTATTGAGGAGTGAAAATGTTATTTATTTTATTTACAAGTTAAAGTGTTACTTTTTCTATCATTTCCACAAAAGTTTATAAAATTGATGCATCTATTACATTTCTCTAAAAGTTTCAGGGATATTTAAAAGTGTATTGAGACTTTCCACTTAAGGTTCAAGAACAAAAAAAGTGGGGGTTTCTGTTTATATCTAAAGAAAGGCTCTCTTCTCAGATTCAATGAGCATATCCTATTCTCAATTTTTTCAGGACCAGCTAGAAGAAAACAGTGCTTTTTGCATATTTATAAATAAAATAAATAAATAAAAATTAGTAGGAGAATGCTCACACGTTGTATTTGATCAAGGAATGTTAGATTGGTATGAGTATTTTTCAGTGCTTTTGTTAAGGTGAGTCCTTAAAATGTAAAGTTAGTATTCTAAGAACAACATACTCAGCTGCAAACAAAGAGGTTCCTGATGCTGCCTTCTCTCTCATCATATGCTCTTAGAACACTGGGTTTGAATGTCTACTTACCCACCACATAATTTGAATGCTGCAGTACTTTTAGGGAAATAAGTGACATTTAATGAATAAGTAGTTATTTTGAGCAAAAAATAATATTTTTTTATTACCTAAAAAGACACAAAGTAATAGTGTGTGGGATTAAGTGTGCAGAGCCTGCTCCTGGGCCTCAGAATGAGAAGTCCCTCACAGCTGTTTTTCTTGGCTTCAGGCTCTTTATCTGCAAAGTGTTTAAATTTTTTATTTATTTCTAATGGATTTTATTGGTGCATTTCATATGTACATTATGATCACGTTCACCACTGAGGGTTTGTACCAGTATATACCACATCTTGATTCTCATTTTTTTCATTCCCCTTCCCTCCCTTCAGTTCCCCATCCTCTGTATTTCTTAAGATTTGTTTCCTTTTTTTACCCATCAAATTTTTTTTCTTTCCCTTCTTTACTAGTCCCTATCCAACCTTACTTACCCTTTGAACATTTTGTCTCCATTTCACAAATTATATCATACATTTTAAACTCATTTACACCTTCAGTTTCTCATACCAGAGAAATAATACACATCTGTATTTACACATCTATGTTCTATTTTTTTACTTGGGAGTGTGTCTTCATGGTACATCCATTTGGGTATAAATGACTCAAATTTCTCATTCTCTGTGGCAGAGTAATACTCCACTTATAAAAAATAAAACCCATATCTTCTATATCTGTCTCTTGTTGATGAGCATTTGGGCTGCTTCTAAGAATGAGCTGTTATACAATGAGCTGCTATAAACACGGGTGCACATATGTTGCTCTGATATTAATCTTTTACTTCTTTCGTGTATATTCCTAACAGGGACATATCAGGGTCAAATGGAACCTCTACTCCTAGTTTTCTGAGAGATCTCCACACTGATCTCCCACTGGCAGTACCAAACAGTCCCCACTGCTTCACATGCATTTGTTGTTGGTTGATTTTGTGATAGCAGCCATTCTTTGTGGAGTGAGATAGAATCTGAGTGTTGTTTTTATCTGAATCTTTTGAATGACCAGCAATGTTGAACATTTCTTCATATGTTTCTTAGTTGCCTTTTGTTGGTCATCTGAAAAATGTCTACTCATTTCAGATGCCCATTTTTGAATTGGGTCTTTAAATCTGAGGGAGTTCATTTTGAGTTCTATTTATTCTGGATAGTAGCCCTTTGTCTGAGAAACAATTGGTAAAACTTTTTACTATATTGTCGGTTGTCTTTTCACTCTGCTGGTGGTTTCTCTTGCTGTGCAGAAGCTTTTTAATGAGAGGAGATCTCAGTTGTTGATTTTTTCTGCTAGTTCCCATGCTGCAGAGGTTTTGTTCATAAAGTCCTTCCCCATGCTACTGTCTCCAAGAATACTACCTAACCTGATTTGCCACAGGTTTAGTGTCTCTGTTTTAGTATGTAGGTCTCTAAGCCACTTTGATTTAAGTTTAATGCACGGTGAAAGAGATAGATCTAGCTTTTCATCTTTGGCACATCGACTCCCTGTTTTTCCAGCATCACTTGCTAAAGAGGCTGTCTTTCCTCCATTGAGGATGTTTGGCTCCTATGTCAAAGATGAAGTAGCTTAGATTTGCTGCAAGGAGGTAGTGAAATCACAATTGTAAAGCACATAAAACAGAAATTGGAACATCATAAATGCTATTAGTAAATATTAAATAAAATAAACACATGTAAATACTTACATATTGAATATATATATATAAATATAGTAAATACTTATATATTGAATTATTCTTCATCTGAAACAGATAATCTTTTTCTTTGTGATACAACCTGTCTCTTCTTACGAAAAGACCAAAAATAATGGTTTGGCTATTTCTGAAAGTAATAAATGAGCAGTATAAAACTTCTCACTGTGTACAATGTGCTGGCTGCCTAATTTAAAACTGATGTATGAATAACTGATGGGCAAACCATTTTTGTCTTTGAAGTCCTTTAAGTGCTTGCAGTCACAATTGAAACAGAGAACAAGGGAAATACAAATGTTTTCACATAGTCACTAATACATTTTTAAATTGTCGTTGGTTCTTTGAAAGAGGAAATTATTTCATAAATGACATCAGGAAGAAATTTTTCAACAGAAAGTTGATTTTCTTTTGATTTTTTTCCATGAGCCACATTATTGTGATTATAAGTGATCATCTAGGCCACAGTTTTACATCCTGAGGATTAAGTTTACAGAACAGACTGGAGCTTCCGTTCCCCATGTGATGTTAATTCACTGAATGTGTCTTTTTTAACAGAAGTTATTAGTCCACCCCAGAAGATGAACTGGGGTAGTGGCCACTTGGAGAGTGCTGACTTGGAAACTACACCACCTTTCCAATGATATATCAAATACTGGGTCTGAAACAAAGGGTATTTGGATATTTGATATGGATATTAAAACAATAAAAGAACCATTATTAATTTTACACAATAATAGTCAAAAATGAATATGAAAGGAGCCTTATGGATCCTGGAATCTTTTCAACTACTCTAGTATATATATATATACTCTAGGACATACTCTATACTCTATACTCTAGTATATACTCTAGTATATATATATATGTGTGTGTGTATATATATATATCCATCATTATATATCCAATTTTGCCATAAATCTTAAGTTTTCTTCTTCAAATATAGCAATTGTTTAAAGTTGCATGTGATTTTCATTTTGAGTGCCTAATTTATTTATCATTGTTACTTGTACATAACTTATGACAGAGAGAAGCTATACATGGAAGGAAACACATCTTTCTGTCTCCAATGTTATTCATATTTATCAAATTTAACCAATTTCTACCTATATACACTTTTCTCAAACACTGCCACAGAGCAAAAGATGTCTTTCTATTTTCTTTTCCTTTTTAAAGAACTTGTAGGAACATTTTAGCTTCTTAATAAAAAAAGCATATATAAAATCCTAACAATATGCATTTCTTGATGAAGGAACTTAGTAACCAAAAATATATATTTTACATATTTAATGCAGATTTCAGAGGAGTTTAATTCAGTTATTTAGAAGATAGTAAATTAATATGTATCTTATAATTTGTGCGGAGTATATGACAGTGATATCCATTGAAAAAATTAATAACATAATAACAATCGTATATTCTCAGTGTTTTAGGTGTGTAGTATCAACTCATACTCAGGCACCGGATTTTAACTCCTTATGGAATTACTGTATATATACAATGTTTATGTAAAATAAAATTAATAAATGTTATTATATTTATATTTGTCATTGGGCTGCTTACTCCATGTGATTATTCTTTGTCTGTGAAAATAGTTAAAAGTTTATTAGCTTTTAACTACATATTGTATAATCTTGTGTCTTTATTAGGTTAAGGCATTAGAGCTTCAAGTGTCTTAAATAATTGTAACCACCTTGTGATACTTTTCTGTAAGTCAATAATGATAACTTATAAACACTTGATGCAGTATGTCCACTACAAATTGTAAGTTATATAATTGGAAAACCATAGGAAGGATTTCTGAATATTCCTTGAAAATTATATAAAGGATTATTAGCAGTCTAGAATTTAGTCAAATCTTATTCATGTCCTCAGGACTGTATCAAAATAAGTATAAACCACAAGCAAACTAGCTTATATGTTGACAAAAGTTGGTTTCGTCACACTGTCAAAATGCAGGCAAAGGCTGGCAGTCCAAGATACTATTGAATATTCCCCGAGGAGAGATACACACCTTAAAAGAGTATGTCATGTGTTTAGGGTGATAAATGCAAAAAAGCTTGATTTTACATGTAGTCCACAATATATAGATTTTCTAGGACTACTCTTACCCTCCTACTATTCTTATGATCTTAAGATTCTTCTTTTAAAATATATGCTACGATTTATAATTTTCACCACATTTGTCAACAATCCATCAGTATAACAACAAAATATAAAAAAAACTTTATGTCATGAAATATCCATAACATCATTTTTCCTATGATTGAAACTGTCATGTCTTACCATGTGTATTTTTATGATCTAAGCCAGGTTTTAATTACATACAGTCTACCTGTAGTTAATGCTTGCCAACTGAATGCACCAATGATTATAATATTATTTCATTTTTATCTTTTCTATAGTAGGTGTGTAGATAAAGAATCCTCTTAATGAAACAGAGGACGTTTTCAAATAATTTTCTGCTGAGCCACCCCACTTTGACTATAAATTTTATTGCCTTTGACTACTCTCTTTTGTAATAAAACTAAATGGATTTTCCATTATTGCAAACTACTCACATAATACCAGCAGGGTAAAGTGGTGATTTGAAAGAGAGAGAAGTAATCAGTGACTCGATGTCCCCATTTAAGTTAAGCAGTAAAATATTTATACTTCCCTACCTTCCTCCCGAGGCCACTGAATGATCTATTTGATATGTGCTTGTAGGTGAAGAATTAGTTGTAGGTAAGGCAAACAACTCTCTGATTATCTGAGATGTCCAACATCGTTTCATTAAGCACCTCCTGTTTGAGAGATAGTTTTTGGCAGTTTACTCTACTTTCATGAATTGCCAACTTCGAGACCTGGAGAATTTTATTCTAAAATGTGCTCTTTAGTGACATAAAAGCATCCAGCTGTAATGGTATGTGCTTATCCTGCCTCTAGACAATGACCTTTCCAGGGGTATTTGAAACTTGGCTACTTCTTTGCTATGCTGAATATTTTCTAGTTGGCAAGGACATTAAACTATGACCCCCAGTTTTTTCCATCTCACGGCCTAGAAACAACAAAGTTGGCACACAGTTTTATTCCTAAGAAAAGCATTCAAGAGTGTGTCCTTGGTTCTAATTTGCGATCATACTAATGGCATTATAATTAAAATTTTCCTACTTGTGTAGGTACAAAAGTGTAAACCCTTTTTCCACGCTTTGAAACTGTGATTCTTTAGAAACAAGGCCTGCTATTGGGGGTTTCATTTAGGAAAAACAACTGTTTTATCTTTCAATTCGCACATTTTAAACATGAACATGACCATTCTGTATCGCAGTTAGGCTTGTTTGTTTATTTGTTTTTCTGTACTGCGATCCCTGCATTTAAAAGGCAGGAAGTGGCACCATTGAGCAAAATCCTTGGCCTCCAATTAAGACTTGATATATTAAAAGCTACATTTTGGAGGCTACTATGATTCACAAAGGAAAGTCAGAAGATAAATCTCTCCATATTTATATGTGCCAAAAAGAGAATTCTGCTTATAAGATCTTATCATGGAAACTCAGGGTGAATCCAGCTTCAAACAGAGGATAAGGTTTGTTTCACCACAGGGATTCAGAAGTTGCTACTTCCACATTTACACAAAATAAACCACAGGCAAGTCAGAATTGCAGTCCAAGCAGTGACCTCTATCTGAGCCCCTATAAACCAGATAATTCACCTCTGCCCCAAGCTGACTGCAGACTTCGGAGTTATGTGCTGCTGACTGCATGTAGATTTCCTCAGGACATCTATGTGTGGCTATGATTCTCCTCTCTAACAAGAGAACTATGCACTAGAAATATAAACAATACCATCTTTGATTCCCAAAAGATCATTTTGCTTTATAGAATTACCCACAAACAGTTTTGAAATGTTGATGTTCAAATTAAGGTTTGATGGTTAGGAATGGAAAAATGGTATCCTCTGAAGGAATCATGGTAGTATATTTTTCCCCTTCCAATAAGTTGGGAAATTATTTGCTACATCAAAATATTTCTAATCAGTAGATACTATTTTAATTGTACATTGTTCTAATAGAGATAATTGCTTCCAACAAACATTTGGATAAGTCAGTAGTGGAATTACTAAGAAGAAAGTTACTTTCAAATCTATACATGAAGTGTGCATACTCCTACTTTAGCATATGCAAATACAACCATACAAAAGTAACTATATTTCAGAACTATACCAACAGTTCTTATTCATAAAAAGTTTATGCTTCATTGTTTTTATTTTGTGTATAAAGTTTATCTTCATTGTTTAGATAAAAGCTTTGAAGTTTAAATTTTAGTTCTCAAATTTGAAGCTTCTGTTTATATATAAGGGGGAGGTTAAATAGACAATAATGTTTAGAGGGCAGTTGTCATACATTCTTCATAACGTATAAGAAAAATTCTCCTCTGTGTTCCTCTGTGTACTGTCATAGTGGGTGTGCAGAGGGCAAGTACTCAGTGAATATCTAAGGGTGAATGATAACTTTGTTGTGGCCTACATTTGAGTCCTGACCAGCCATATGAATTTGTACTCCATTTCCATACAACTGGTCTAGAAAGTTTGGGCAATTTGGAGCCAATAAAATGAGTAAATATCAGTAGATGAAGGTATCAAATCTTTAATAAATTATAGTGAGACTATTACTGAAGTTGGAAGAGTTCACATTAGGTGCACAAGTTTATAGGGAAAAAAAATGGATTTTCAACTTGAGTGTCCTATAGTACAGTTGGCCAGTGTGGTCAAAACAGACCCTTCTCCATGACAGCCAATGCCAGATCAGTTTTATATAAATACCTCATATGTCCATGTATTGTGCCAGAAAATTCTCACGAGTAAACTTAAACAGCACTCTGTTGACTTTGGCTAGTTGGTCCATTATATTATATTATTGACTTAAAGGATTATAAAATGTGTGAGGATGATTACTGATACTTTTCCAGTGATTTCCACAGGGTAGCTATTAAATAGAAGCACGAAGTTAATATGCCACAAGTATGAATAATTTTGGGATAAAGAGTATGCTGGTGTATGTAATTTTAAAAGTGGAAATATTTTATTGGAGAAATATTTGTCTTGGATGAATTCATGTAATTTATTAAAGGGATGCTTACATTGGAAATGAAAAAAAAAGTGATATTCAGTAGGTTTTTGAGGTTTGGAAACACTGATAATTTTTAAATGTAAGCCCACTGATATATATGCAGATTTACTTGATGATATGTTTAGAAAAAAAAAAAAAAGGTTAACTTTATATTTTTAAAACAGCAGGTAATTGTGATATTTATGATTGTATTAGATGGGGTCTTAACAGATTTTTGTGCTCTTTTTATAAAACAAAGTATAGTGAATATTGGAATAATTATATAGATCAATGGTTGCAGAAAAGAAATAAAACTAGAGGGAGAGAGAGATGTATCTGTATGAGAATCACCTATAGTGCTTTTCTAGTGATTTATATTACTGGGTTTTTCCTTTGCAGATTTTAATTCAAACATTTTGTACAAGCCTAAAGAGTGATAATTTGAGAAAATGATTCTGACATTTCCCTTCTTCCTTCAATTTAAATAATAATCACTGATTTAGATGATGATGATGATATGGTAAAAGAAATAAAATCATGAAATCTAATTGATGTAAACCATATTTCTGATAAATTAATGACACTCTTCAAACAAGTATATGACAAAATAATGTCCCCAGAGATATCAGTAGAATTATATATTAAAAAAAAAACAAGCAGCAGATACATATCTGAATAAGTTATGATAATGTACAGAAAATCTAAGTTACCAATTTTCTTGTTTCTTTTCTGAGCTATTAATATGCAAATATGTATTCTAGACCCCTCAAACAAAAAAGAATAACATATGTCAAAACTATTTGTCCAGAAAGAAGTTCGGTCTCCCACCACTGTTAGTATTTTGTTTTTCATAGTGAAAGAAATTAGAATAATGTAAGCATGATTCAATACTTTATCACACATTTTTATCTGAGCATGTGTATAACTCTGTAGGTAATATTTATGCTACTGTATGTGCATTATACCTATACTATCTGTAAAAAAAAATCCATGCTCATAACCAAGTACATTATTTATTTATTTCCAGAATATAAGACAAAGAGTGATATTTTATATTGATGGAGTATGAATTTATTTGCAAGCCTTCAATGATGATGGCTTCTATTTGAAGAGACAGTTCTATTGTTTGAAATGAATGAACTAGCATACTTTTCTTTTCCCCAGTCTATGGGGTCATTATTGAACCAATTTTGTGCATTGAGGTAATTTATATACCACAGGGCTAGTTCTTCAGCATACACAAGTGTATGTTTAAAATTATTTCTACAAAATAATCCATACAAAAAAAAAACAAGAGGAGAAAGAAATTAAGGAGCAATGTGACTAATAATTGCAATAGAAATAGCAACAGGTAATTTGTAAGCTCTCCTAACAGTCAAATTATATAACTCATCTCTGGAAAAATCCTATGTCTTTGTATTAAGACAGTTGGTTTGCTAACTCATTTTAGCTTTATCTGAATTGCTCTACCATAACTTATTTGCATACCATAGGTGTACATGGACAGAATAGATTGACTAGGAATGGCTTGTGAACTAGATGAAATGTTTAAAGAGGAAAAATCTGGGAAGTTGAGAGCAAAGGAAGGACTGAAAAATAATAATGCAGGATGCAATCCAGATGATTGCAGCCATTTTCCTAGGTCTTTTTCACTGCACTGAGTATGACAGAAAGGAGACTGGACAAGATGAAGTGGAAATGGCAGTGTGGTATCTCCTTCCTCTCTGTCAATATGCACAGTTGCACAAATGTACTTATGTGACAATTTTAGAGGAAAGAATCAAGGAAAACAAAATGTGGGGGCACCAAAATGCTAAATCAGTGACTTTCAGTATTCTGGCTTGGTCCAAGAAATAAAGGTACAAAATAGATTTGATCTTTGGGCAGTATATCATACCTAGTACATAACTGCAAATATATATTCATGTATATACAATATCATGTTATAAAATTGTACTCTTAATGGCTTTATTGAAATAACTACTTCACTTTCATGAAAATTGTAATTCTCAGTTTAATATTAGCAATGGGAGTCAAGATTAAGGCGGAACATGGAGAGGAGGGAGGAGAAAAATGCTGAACCAAGAGTTTGGGAGAAAGCAGTGTAAGAAATTAAGTGTGGGTCATCCAACAATCCTCTGGTTATTACTGTTACTTCATTTATAAAATTAGGAAAATGATAGTATCAATGTTGTAATGTCATTATGAAGTTTAACCCAGTTAATGCCTACAGAATCTTTGGAGTTGTTCCTTACTTCTAGTAATTTCTCAGAAGAATCATTAGTGGCTATTAACTTCATTATATGGGTGTGGGTGACAAACTCAAAAGCAAGTATTTAAATAAAATTATTTCATACATGAATAAGAGCCACATTAAGAAGAAAATAGTATTTTAGTGTCAAAGGAAATAGGGCAGTAAGGTTGTTTAGCTAGTGCACTGTGGACAGAGAAGTCTGAACAGCTGCAAAGCACCTGGGCAAAGACGTGAGCTCTGGGAAGAGGCCAGCTGATCTCACGAATGTTGAAAAGGCATCTCAGAGGTGGATCAGTAATACTCAGACTAGTGGTGGAGAAGAGGCTTGTGTTTTCTTTTGACAGGGAAAAAAAAAGTATTCAGAATGCAATGGTGAGAGCACAGATGTGCGTGGGGAATGAGTACCTTTCAATTCAGACAAAACAGTCTCCTTAAATGATCTAAGGAAAAATGTTTGAAATATGTGTGATATTGAGATTTACTGCACAATGTGTAATAATTCTCAGTGTAAGACTATGAACATGGGGAAAAAAATTTAGACAAGAGAATACTCTAGCTGTCATACTCATTATATTCTCTGTATTCTAATATAGCTTTGTATAAAAATATATTCATAAAGAAATTGAATGCAAATCTGAACAGGACTTAAAATGTAGAAGTCTTAAAAGAGCACGTTAGCTACCTGGAAGAACAGAGAGAATATTTGTTCAACTTGAAGATAATTCTGATCAAAAGAGAATAATGAAATGGTTAGCATGAAGTGTCAACTTCATTAGCTTTGGGTTCCTCTGGGAATTGTTGGAGTAAACTTGTGGGTGTGCCGAGCTAGATGACAGAGTTGTTTCCTCAGGATCTGTGTCTGGTCCTTTGCCTCTTCCTCTCTGGCCCTACCCCAATTGCTGTGCTTACAACTTGTACAGAACTATGCAGCACTGTTCCTCCATTCCCTTCCACTATGCTGTTTTTTTGTTTGTTTGTTTGTTTGTGTTTTGGGGGGCAAGGTGAGCATGGTCTGCAAACGCTGATACTATGAGCTAAATTTAATTTCTCTTCAAGTGGTTGGCTCAGATCCCAGGGGTGGGAGAGTTGACTAATGCAGAGCTCTGAAGAGTGAAAGCACTGGTCTTCCAGCCACTCATAAACCCACACAGGACCTTGTTCTCATCATTTAAAACAGGTGAATAAATACCTGCAATTTTACTTGTAGCCAGTTCCAAGTATACCTATCCTATGCAGCATAAAATTCATGAATTCCTCACATTCAATATTGTTCAGCCTATACACAGCATACGATGCTCCTTTTTTGGGAAGTCTGTTTTGGGTCTGGTTCTACTTGATTTGTTTCTCTATTTATTAATTGTTTTACAGTATGTGAAGATTACATACAGAGTAATAGTGAATAGACAATAAATTATAAATAAAACATGCTTTTTAATACTTCAAAAATGACAGTATGACAATAATGAGCATCTTCATTTGTAGGGAAATGTAAAAAATGATTACAGAGTGAGCAGGCTTGTAAATACTTACAAACATTAAGTTAGAATGAAAGCATCTCGGCAGTTTAATTGGGAAATATGTATGTGTAGGCTCTTGGTTTTAGAAATAACTAGCTTTTGTGAGGGCTTAAAAAACAGCAGTGTAATAATTATATATCTACCATGATTGAAGGCACTCATAAAACAAAATCTTTGCAAGAGGAGACACCTCCCAGAAGAATAAAAACAAACTTTGTCACAGCTGATTGTTTCAGAAAGCTAGGACAAAACAGACTTTACAAATCACTTATACTCAGGTTAAAAAAAAAATTAACATGATGTAAAAGCAGTTAGGATACTCACGTTTTCATACATCAAAAAGAGTAAATAAGCTATATATGCTTTCTTTACTTATTAACAAATACTGTTATTAACATCATTTAAAATTTCAGAATGTTCCCAGTCACATTTATTAAGCAGTGCACTATAAGTTCATGCTTAAGGAGTATCAAGACATAACTTCTCTCTTTAAGGAGTTTATGTTAAATTTCAAGTACAGTTTTAGACTTCAGCATTTCATGAATTATTTTTAAATAACTATGTGACATTAGGCCAAAAAATAATTTTTATGACTAGGTACTTAGAAACCACAGCAGCAAGTGTTTTATAAAGGAGAAGAAAAATATTCATGCTCTTATGTATATATAGATCAACTCAAGTTATAAAAACACAACTAGTATTTATATTTGACCTCGAAAGACACAAAATATATTTGCACCTTTAAAAATAATTCTCCTTTATTTAGATAATTTAAAAATATGAATAACATATATTTTAGTTTTTCCATGCACAAGAAGTTAAATTTCATAAAATTATATTGATATTTTTAGTAAACAAATTACAACCCATTTTGTTTTAGTAATAAGGAAAATATTAAACTGTGCTCATGGAATCAGAAAAGAATATTTGTTGTGTTTCTCTTTT
The DNA here is from genome assembly GCA_004026965.1 of Petromus typicus. Taxonomy (NCBI): domain Eukaryota; kingdom Metazoa; phylum Chordata; class Mammalia; order Rodentia; family Petromuridae; genus Petromus; species Petromus typicus. The sequence goes on along the minus strand of PVIR01002899.1, from coordinate 65,990 downwards.
TATATGAATTAGCCACAAGTAGATATTCTAACTATACCTTAGTAGTGGAAACTACAGGACAGTATATTATAATAGAGAAATGTAAAAATATGAATAAACTAGTATAGCCAAAAGACAAATACAATTTTTAAAAAAATAGTTCCCTCTGAACTTTCCTTGATCATTTACTAAAAAAAAAAAAAAAAAAGCAAGTATATCACCTAACAGCTTCTTGCTCTTGCTTTTATATTGATGTACAGCTGCTTCTTAGTATTTACATAAATAAGATAGAATAATGAGTCTAAAGCCTAAGAGAGTACTCAACTTTTGGTTTAAAATAATATATGGAAGGAATAAAACAGGACGAGAGAAATACATGTGCTGTTACTCATATATATGATCTGAAAATTAAAATATGCCATAAATTCGTCAGGTTTCAGGGAGGACAAGAAGTACAAGAATTTAGCTGAGCAGAGGCCATCGCAACAGACTCCTTGAAATGACTGAACCTTTGTTTCCTTTAAAAAGAGCAGACAACCTAAATTCTTAGGCCAGAGAGGTTCACCACAGCCCAAGGCAAAGAAAAAAAGTATGGATATAGAAATGGGGTAAGCAATTTACATAAAAAATAGCAAAGTGATCAATTATGCTAAGGAATATTGTTGAAAAAAGAAATATTAATCACTTTGGAGAAATATGATTTTATGAATAACAATAGTAAAAGTTTCATTCTGTGATAAGTGGAGCACATTCATATACTTCATCTAATGTGACTTACAGTTCCTTCTGAGAAAAAAATGTTACTACCATTTCATTCAATATATGAAAACAGTAGAACTCTTTCTTCTGCCTAAAATCAGAAAGTAATACATGTTTTTCCTGTTATTTATATAAACTACTCAGAGCACTTGATATATTTCATGTTGAGTGAAAACTTCTCATTGAAAAAATAAGATGCTAAAAATATTGTTCTATGAATATATAGTGACAAAAATCACAGAAGTAAGACACGCGAAAACGTTCTGACACTGATTTTTCTTCTATACTCTACTGTTATCTTCACAGCAAAGATGCAACACTTAGTAAATAGCTGTAGTTGTAAATAATAAAAAGATCTCAACTTATAAATTTGTTCAAGCATATAAAGAACCCCATTAAATTTCTTTTATCTGAAGTTAATCTTTACCGGAGGATTCAAATTAACCCAAAAAGTCTTTTTAAAAATCACCTTGATTAACTCAGCTAATTTAGTCCTCTCAGCCAAGATAGAAGCCCCCTCTTTCCCTTTCAGTCCAGCAAAGCCTTATTCTGGGGATATCACCTATTACCATGGCAGTGGAGGAAGAATTTCAGGTAGTGCCATTGACTCTGAACAATCTGTGTCCCCATTTGATGAACTTTCCACAGTACTGACTCTGAGTCTCCACTTACTAATTGCGGGATGTGGGGGGCTGCTCCACGGCTCCAGACTCTTTGCCATCTGCTGTCTACTCCTTCTAAGGAAAGCACGGGCTGTCCGAGTGTTGCCTGTGCCCTGCTGGAGGCAGAGGAGTTGTTCCTTTGAAACATCTTTCGTCACCACATTTCAACGCATCCATTTGCACTGCTGTCACAACATATGTTGCTGGACAGCATCATAATCGTTCTGCTATTGATTTAAAACCACAAAGTATGAAACACAATGTATGAAACAGTCTCACCATGCCTTTGTGTTCTGAAAATTATCTGACATTTCTGTCTTTTTGTTATCTCATTGGCTAGGATAAAATGTAGGTTAGGGTACCTAGCTGTTCTAGAAAAATACAAGGATATTCTTCATCTTCTGTAATGAAACAGAATAAACAATCCCAAGCATATTTACAGTTAATCTATTGTTTTTTTAAAAAACAAAGATCCAAAACAACCTAGGAGAGAAATGTCAGTTTTCAAATAAATCATGCTGAGACAAGCTACATAGGTAGAAAATACAACAAGTAATTTGAGATATATTGTAGATCTAAACATAAACGCTTCTAGAATAAAATATTGAAGACTATTTTCAGGATGAAAGGTTGGCAAACATTTTCTAGAATGACCCCCCCCAAGCACTCTTCATGAAAGACAAAGATATACAATAAGATCATTTTTTCCTTTTTGAAAAATTAGTTTAGTCCAAAGAATACAAAATCAATGGAGAGATAAAGCATGATCTGCTAAAACACATTGATGGTATACAGCAAAATGTTGTATCCATATTTAATAAATTTTGTGCCAACATAATAGTCAGCTGACTTAATAAAATGAGATACAAGTTTTGAAAAAGCAATTCATACAGGAAGAAATATACAGTGATTTTTTTATTGAAATCTTTATTGCTACATTGCATATACACAACAGTTTTACTTATCAATGAGATATAAATTCAAATGACATTAAGACATTGATACACATATACTAGAATGGATAAAATTATTATGTTTTCAGTTTTTGTTTTTATTTGATATGATTGCTGTATGTAATGATTATATTCCTCTTAGGGAGTTGGTCATGTACATAGTACATGTTAATTTTTTTTTTTTCTTCCCATCTTCCTCCATCTTTTGGGCCTCTTCCCATTAATTACCTCTTTACTTCTTATTACCTATCTTTTATTTTGCTCTTTATTTATAATTTGGGGTCCTTACATAAGAGAAACCATGCTGTATTTAATTTTCTCTATTAGATTTATTTCACTTCATTTTTGGTCTCAAAGTGCATCCATTTTGCTCCACATGACTCAGTTGTACCCTTTGTGGCAGAGTCATATTCCATTGTGTTCGAATGCCACAGTTGCTTTATCCATTCTTGTGCTGAGAGACAGGTAGATGGCTTCAAAGGTTAAACCACAGTATATTGCACTGCTATAAACATAGATATTCATGTTACACCATAATTTCATGTTTTTATTTTAAGGGGAAAATATAGAGAAAGGGATAGGTAGGTTGCATAAAATTTCTAGTTTTATTTATTTTTGATTTTCCTGCACAGCCTTTCCAGTATTTGTTGTTTTTTATCTCTTTATGACAACATTTTGTTTGAGTAGATAGAATCTCACTGGTGCTTAATTTGCACTTCTCTCAGGACTAGTACTATTGAATTTTTTTTTCATGTACTTATTAGTCATTTAGACTTCTGAGGAAGTCTGTTTATTTCCAGTTCTGATTAGATATTATATTTTGGACGGCCTTATTTTGTTTTTATTGAGTTCTTTAGGTATTTTAGATATTAGTTTTCGACCAAGAATTATTGACAATTTTCCTCATAGAAAAGATACAATTTTAAAAGCTGATAATGTCAAATCTTTCCTTGGATATGGGAAAACTAGAAGTTTTATGAAATATTGATATGTGTACAACAGATGAAGATGCACTTTGAAAATCAATTTAGAGGGTTTCTATGTAGTTGAATTTACCTTGTACTCCTGGAATATAACTAAGACAAATGAACATAAATTTTCACAAAATAATATCCAAGATAAATTTGTTTCTGAAAACAAAACACTTAATTATAACAAATGTAACAAACAAGATTATGAGAAAAAGTGTGATGCATTCTTACAGTGCAAAAGCACTGAGCCACAAACTGCAGAATCATAATAACCTTGTGGGTAGATCACAAAAACAGTCAGATTCTAAATACTATTATTTTATCAAAGGAAATTTAAATATAGAAAAACAAACTATTTTTTGTTAATAGTAACCTAATTAGTAACTGCACATGTTGATATGCTGAATGTCACAACAGTGATTTTATAATCCGTAAGGAAACTGAGTGATTGAAGCATCATTTACTAGGTATAAGACAAAGGTATATATGTTATACTTATTTACTTATAACTGTGCATGGTACATTTAAGTTCAATGTAAAGGACATACATTTAAATTTTTTAAATTATAAATTCTTTTGACAAAAGTCTGTGAATCTATATAGCCATAAAGTATATATCTTTTGAGTAACATGCAGTGCAATTTAGTTATGTATAGCTACTATACTTTTGTTTGGACAACTATTTTAAAATGTTCTTGACATTTGTGTCCTAAGTTTTTTCTCTGGGTTTTGAAGATAGTTCATGTAACAGGAAATTAAACTTCTATATAACTGATAGTAATAGAAATGTAGTGAATGGCTGAAAGTAATACAGTATTTGGAGAAAAGAAACTGTATTAGTGCTTTTCTGGAAGCATTCTATAAAGAACAAGTCACATTGTGTGTGTGTGTGTGTGTGTGTGTGTGTGTGTGTGTGTGTGTGTGTCTATAGCTGCCCCTGAGAAGGTTCTCATATATGCAGATAAATCTAAAGAGTACTTAGAATTGTAAAGTACTCAAATTATAAAGGCCATTTGCACATAGTTTTCAGTTTTAAAAATATTACATTTATTTCTCAGTAACATTTAATGTTCATCCATGAAATATGAGCATAGAAATACTCAAATCACCATGATATCAGAGTGTATTATTGTGTTAACAGTGGCATCAGTTGAGATCTTTTAATTATAAAAATTCCAGTAGCATGAAAAATAAGATAAACATTTTAGTTCATGCAGCTGTATTTCTCAAAGCTGTCTCTAGAAATTCCTGAGTTTTGACAGTGCTACTCACAGAAAGCCAGGCTCTTTGATGACCTTTGCTCTCCAAGCCTCTTATCTCATTGCATTTCAATTGCTTGGGTATCCCCCCCCCCCACCTTATTTAGCTCATAGTCTCTTTTATCCATAACTTACTTGCATGCAAGTTAAAAAAAAAAGAATTTTAACAAGGTTAAATGTAATAATCCAGGAAGAAAAGGACATTGTCTCTTTTTCCATGTGCAAATATGCTGTAGCAATGCCTTTTAGGCTTGGGTTAGATCACATGGCCATAGAAGAATTAATAAATATAGCCTGAAAAATGAAGTCTTATGACTGACAAAAGGAATATCACATGTTAATGATGTGAGGGGAGAGTGAATCTTGAGGACGAGAAGATGAGTTAGGATTTACAATATTGGGGTAGTATGACATGTAGTATTGCAGGTTTATGCTACTAGAGTGGATCATTGTTTTGAAGAACTAAATTCAGAATATAGGACTACGAGGTATAGAGAACAATGGTTGCTTTTCATATCAAGGAGGAATAGAGCTTTGTAGGATAGAGCCAGAATTATAGGGGTGAGATTTGGACTCCATTGCAGGTTGTGGCCAACTGTATAGATGCAGAAAGTGTTTGCTGAGGCACTTCAGGCCAGGTCAGGCAATAGGATATTGTTAGGTAAACTGCTGGTGAAACTTACTTCCAACGTAGCTTGCTGGGAAACCTGATAAAATGCCAGAGATACAGGAAGCTGGGCATTACTTTTTCTAGCACATATCCACCCTTCCCAAGAAAACCACAACAAATCAATTACCCAACCAGGAATAGAAGCCCATTGATTTCCCAGTGCCTCTCTGGTAATCTACTGGCATGATGTCATGACAGCTAGTAGAGGATAAATGTTTACAGGATCTGTCTCCAGTTGAACAAAATCAAGCAAAGAAGAGTAATTTTTTTTTTTTTTTTTTCTTTTTAGGTTTTTTGAGACAGGGTCTCACTTTGTGTTTCAGGCTGGCCCCGAACTCAGCCTCAAACTCCCATCACAGCAATCCTCCTGCCTCTGCCTCCTGAGTGCTGGGATTACAGGCATGAGCCACCATGCCCGGCACTGTGGTATGTGGTACTGGTTGCTGCTGGGCGTGAGTCTCCATGCCCAGTATTGTATGTGGTTACCAGGGATCGAACCAAGGTCCTTGCGCTTACAAGACAGGCGCCGGAACCACTGATCTAACTGCCCGGCCCAAAGAAGATAATTTTGAACTAAGTGAGAGTAGAATGATAAAGATACACTTCATTTTTTCCTGGTCAGTCTTTTCCCCTGTTTTGGTAAACTGTGAGGAAATCTGGGTCACATTTGAATAATGAAAATTTATCAATCCTATGCAATATTTCCATTATTTGTACTATTACATTGGCTAATAGACCCCGTGTTTAATATGTGTCAGCCTTTAAATAAGGTACTTGACATTATTTAATGTTTAGAGCATTATTCTGAGCCTGGGTATTTATTAACCTCACCCAAATGATTTGAAAATTAAATATGAAAGGACTGAAAATATGGAATGAAAAACTTAGATGAAAATATAGTTCATGTACTGAATGTACCTATCATGAAGGTAACTATACTTGAAAATTTCTAGAAAGCTTGTTTTCTTAAATTAATTGATTCTGCTGGTACATTTTATATAATATTGTGATCCCAATTGACAATGAAAATTTGTACCTGTATATGACACAGATTCTTTCTCATTTTTTCCCATTCCCCTTACCACCCTACAACCCCTACCCTCTGTATACTTAAGCTTGGTTTACTTTTTTTAACATCACATATTTCCCCCTTTACCATTTGAATGTTTTCTTTTTCAAAGAATCTGTCATACACTGTAGATATTATAATATTTATATCATATGTATTTTCATATGCCTATCTAAAAATTAAGACTATTTTCTTTTAAAATTTATTGCTCTTGTGCCATTGGTCTATCAGTTACCAATATATCATTGTTTATCCAAGAATGTCTCATTTTTTGCTCTTTGCTTCTTGTATTATTTACATCAAAGTTTTCCTCTCGTATTAATTAATGTGTTAGCTCTGGAGAGTTTAGTCAGTTCAGGATCAAGTAGGAATCTAGAGGGTTTTGTTGGATGCCAGTTTAGCTTTTTGAACACAGTCTTATTGTCCTTATCTCTGTTTTACAGTTTTGCAGTTCAGGGTATTTCCCCAATTACTATCATGTCAGTTTCTTACAACTTTTAGTGTCTTATTGGAAATTAGAAGCAAACAAAGGAAACTGACTGTGAAGCATTTGCCTTCCCTATTTTTATATTCACCAGTTAATTAATCGTTACTTATCAAAATTCCATTCTAGGAATTAATCTCATGAAGGCTTTGGCGGTTTTTTGAAAAGTCTTTCTTCAATGCTGAATTTTTCCATGCACCTCATGAGTAAATGTAATTCGAACAAATATCAAAAGGGAACATAGGGGGAAAAAAAAAAAGACTATACCTTGAAAGCAAATCAGTACCCATCTACCTACTTTATCTGTCATCACCTCTCTGTTTGCACCTACGAGTATCCTGTAGAACTGTGGGAAGGTCCTTCTCTGTCATACCCTCTTTTGGAGGGATGTCTGAAGGCTTGATCTGAGTGTTTCAAGTATGTATTGGGTTGGTATTAGGTGCCACAGGTAACTGAACCTCAGTCGTTTACAGTAAAGATGATTATTGTCATCTATCAGTTATTATGAACAAGGATCATTCCAAATCTGTCTTCTGAGACCCCCTCATTTCTCTGAGTTTGCTAGGCAGTAAGAACATTCTTTGTCTCTATTATAGTAATTAATAGAGAGCAACAGTACGCATTTTTTTCTTCCTTTATTCTTCAAATTCTCCTAAGTAGGGTTACTCTTAGGTTACTCTTTCACATGTTTTGTTGCATGGAAACCAAGAAATAAACATAAAGTTATGTTCAACCTGAGAATTAAATCATACTGCTTTAAGGAATGTGTTTTAAACTACTACTGCAATTAGGTAAATATATACCTTTATTTCTCCCTAACTGTTCTTCATTATGCATCCTTTTATTTCTAATTGGTAATTTGAATGCCATTCTAAATCCTATATTTAATAAAGGACTTCACTCTCTGTTTCCCCTGTGGAAATATCTGTCCTTTATGGTAATCTATGCACATGACCTTAAAAAGCTACAGAAATCATGCAAAGAATATAGAGAAAAAGGTGACATCCTAGAGTTGTCAAAGAAGGCCTATAATAAACTACTGTAGACTTGGCTTACACAACAGAAACTTACTGTGTCCCAGTTCTGGAGAATGAGAGGACTTTGATCCTATGAGAGAAAGCGCCTCTCTCTTCTTTTCCTCGCCTGCCTTTTCAATTCTCTCACTCCTCTGGAGTCTCTTTCCCTTCTTGGAGTGACATGAGAGTAGAGTCCTATCCTAAGTACTTCATTTGTCTATGGTTAATTTCTTTACAGGCTCTGTCTTTAAATGCAGTTACAGTTATGTGGGGATTAGAAATTTTATGGATTGGGGAAACAAAATTCAACACATATTAAACTTTTAATGTATTTTTTGGTTTGCAAACATTTATACAAAACATATCCTCTAAATTAGATCAGTCCCTATTTGTAATATGTATACAAAGTCTGAATGTCTACATTTAGTTCACTTGAAAAGAGGCCTAATTATCTACAAGGAAATTGTATTTACATGTGACCATGGTTAACAAAAGAAATACTTCAGGGATTTATCCTATAAGATATATATGTGCATATGTAGTTATTTACTTATATTTTTATCTTCCGGTGTTGATAGTTCAATAAAGGAGGACACTATCTCACTACAGGTAAGAATCTGAAAAAGAGCAAAATTATAATAGAATTTTATTAAAATTATGCCCATTCCCCATGTAGACAATGTCCAATTGAAATATAATATTTAAAATAAACAATAGTTTTAAGGTCTCTACTGAAATGCAGCCTGTGTAAGATTTTCATATTAGCTGTATAAAAGCAAGGATATAATTTAGTATTAAAATGTATTCTCATCTTACAAGAGTCTTGTAAAAAAAGGCAAGGTACAAGTTCTGGTGATTTGTTCCAAATTCTGTATTTAGGACAAACTAAATCCTAAACTGTCTTCTGTCTAGCACAGGTTAAGACAATTACCAACAATTTAGGATAATGAAATTAGACACTACTTAGAATAAATAGATGACTTTGGTTTGCATGACAAACTTTGACTCTGTGTTGAGTGTGAAAGTTTATGTGCCAGACAGAGGGGATTGTCACCTTGATTTTTCTTTTTTCTTTTTTTTGAAGTCTTTCCCAGACCAGTTCAGCTGTTAAATTTCAATTAAACTAAATTTGGTCAGAAAAAAAAAATAAAGGATGGAAATGTAAGTCTATTCCTTTTATCTAGCCCAAGCTGTTGGCAAAGCAAACTGGCTTTTCCATACTTGGCATTTATTAATAATATTTTGAATACCATTGCGCTTTTTAAGCTGAGTGTGGTAGAATTCTCTTGTGGGATTATTAAATGAGTCGATTTGCATTCTAATGAGAACAAATGTTTGGGATTGCATTGTTAAAATGCTAAAATGGTGTGTGTATAATTATTTTGCAGCTTAGATTCGCAGAACTCATTTCCCCAAACTCCTTTTTTTAAATAACTAAAGAGTCAGAGCCTACTGACGGCTGGAGGGGAGGTGATTAGGGTAATTTAAACTGTTCACAAATGACTTTGCCACGGCATGAAAGCATTTCTTTGGCTTTGCCCAGCTCCTTTCATTATCTTTAAGCGGCCGCACTGTTGAGTCCCATAAGAAGTCTCACCAAGCTCTCTTTCCTTGTACAGTTTCTCATTTGTATTGATTAATCATTTTGTAATTCCATTCTAGGTTGACTTGCTCATCTTTAAGGCACTGGCTGCTTTTTCTTCGCTTGTCTATCTTGTAACCATTACGTTGTCTGTTCTAATACCTTAGCTTTATCACTGCAAGTCAAGCTTTAAAACATTAATCCTTTCATGCTTTAATTTCATATTCTATTACCAGAATGAATGCAAATACTGTTTCCTTTTTCTCCTTTTTAATCATCTTTACTACAGCTTTTGCATAGAGGCCAAGAGTAAAGCAACCTATTATTATTTAGAGTGCAACTCTTTTTTTTTTTTTTTTATAAAAAGTTGTTCAACTTTTTTCTTTTCATAGTTTTAAATTTTGTTGATCACATACAAATGTTTAGAAATATAAAACTTAAGGCTTAATTTATTGGCAGTCCTTAGTAAAAATAAATAAAATTTCACATGAACAATGAAAACTGTTACACTATACAAGTTAATAGGAAAGTATCACTGTGATAGTCTGTGGTATTTTTCTTATTAGCCTTTAGGTGAAGCGTTCATTTTGATTGCAATGTTTTGCAAAGATAATCATGCTGTGTACCAGTTTTCATGGACCTTGCAGTTTGGAGAAGAATTCTTAACTATTTTCATTCTATGTTTGTGTATGTGTATGAATATGTATGTGTAGATGATTTTGAGGTGTTAGAAAAATAAGTGATTTTACCTTTTGACAGTAATTCATAGCTTCATGCATTTTGTTTCAAAACAACAAACAAGGAAATATACTGTTCATAAGTTTATTTTGTGATCAGAGGTTTATTATCCTGATTGATACTTTACATCTATTGCATAAGTATATTTTTATTTACATACCCCTCTTATACAAATCTGCTCTTTGAAATATTAAAAACAGTGTTGCTTTGAGAAATCCAGTATTGTGCAAATCGTACACGGAACTGTAAGTAAGTGTATGGCTGTTTCTACAGTAGAAGTTTTACTTAAAAATGAGGTTAAATTTGGCAATATTCAAAAAGAAAAAGAAAATACAATTAATCAATGGGTCGATGGTTTATTGCCTGCTTGGAAAATTAATTAAAAGCTCACATTTATTGGTGTCCGGACTTTGTGTAATTTAAAAACCAGTACTTTTATTCGATGTTAATCTTTGATGACTTCAATACCTTCAACATTTAAAAACCATATGTTAAAAATACTAGTCTAGTCAGAAAAATTAAAGAATCTACAGTCTCTCGTGGCCTTAATTTTGCCCTTACTGGAGTGTTCTCCTTAGACATGACTGAAAGTACATTTCATTGCAGCATGTAACCAGGCACATGACCCAGGCCAGTATAAAGAGAAAATTGAATTATTTTTTAGCACAAATATATGGAAAGATGAGAGGCAGGATTAGTTTTATATATGTGTATTCATATTAGGTTGATCTAGGTCAGTGATCTCTTCCCAAGACAGTTTTCTTGGATCATATAGATCTTGGAAGACAAGCCAGTAAATACTGGGAAAAACAGGAAAAGGAATGTTAGTGAAGAAATTGATGAGCTGAATTATAAACATGTTTCCAGATTGTGACATACTGTGCAAATTATCACCCTGAACATAAATATAGAAACAACAAACTTTAAACTCTTTCTATCTGTTCATTTTCCTCTTTCCCTTTTTCATATGAAATTGTGTGTGCTCTTTCACACACACACACATTCACACACTAACTTTTCTCATGTGCTCTTATTATGTAATTTAGAGGTTACTTTAAAAGGAGAACTGCTAAAATGAATTAAAATGAAAGATATCATTTCACTTCTATTTTATTTTCAGGTTTGCAATTAATGATACACATATGCATCAAAAACAATATGATTTTTGTATAAAGAAAAATTACAAACTTTCTTCTCTCCAACTTGGAATCCTTTAATCTTCCTGTAGGTGAGCTGCTCACCCCTCCTGCCCCCCAAGCCTTCGTCTGTCATGACCTTTCATACCTGTTTTGTCTTTAGAAACAGCTTTGTAAATGTCACAAGCTTAGGATTCTTTTTAGAGGCTTTGATTCTCAGCTCTCTAACCACTGAGTAATCAAATTCAGGTTGGTTGTGGTTCATGATATTTATTGACTGCAAGTTTGGGTTTAGGACACTAATGCCATAGGTTGAAGTGCCGTATTGTCCTACTATTTAAAAAATGAAAAAATCAAACCTAGGTTCTTGTTAGTTTCTCTTTTTCCCCTATAAATTTATAAATTTTCTGAAGTAACTACAACCTTAATAATTCTAACTGTATGATTTTTCTTCTGTTGCTATGCAAGAAAATCTCAAGAAAGTCAGGCTTTGACCTGTGTACATGAGGAGAGTATTCTTCAAAGATTGAATTCAGAAATTATAACCAAATTAGAACTTTTATTGTAATTGGCAGGTGGAAAAAAATGGAATGTGTGCAGGCTTTAGAGTGCTCTTATCTTGCAGAGAACATCAACGGAGACAGAACTAAAAATTGAAGGAATACTGATTGCAAAAATGAAATATTATGGATGATAGTGATATTTCAAAATGGTTTCAGACTATTGTCTTCCCAACAAGCATGAACCTAATTTCTGAAATACAATTAGTTAAGAGTGAATTTTTAATCATACTAATAAGGCAAGTGATCCAATGAAATCTGCATAAAAATTCATTGTGAGGCATTTTACTCAAGTCCAAGAACCTGCTTGCACCTGGAAAACATGATTAGTTTGGGGTAAACACAATTGGGTCTGATTAAGTGATGCACCCATTGTTTGAATGCAGTGAAATGTGTTGCTCTGAATATTTTCCAGGTACTTTTAAATTCAGCAGTTGTGTTGTTCAGAGAGATGTTTTTGAGTGGTTTTCATAGTATGTGGTATTGGTGTGTATTTGAATTAGTGTTTCAGTTTTAATCAAATGGCTTTAGATAGTTTTAGATGTAAAAATAAATACAAGTGCACAATTAAATGTGTGAATCCTGTGGTATTTCAGTGAAAATCCACAATTTTGTTAGTTCTGCATCTTAAGAGGAAAAGAAAAAAGGAGGATAATTGTGTTTAAAAATTCACACTAATATTTTTCATTGGCATTTCAGGCTTTGACAAACTGTAATCTTGCCAAACCAGAGCTAATGAACTTAGCAAAATATTAAAGAATTTAAGAGTATGACAAGATTGATTTGCAATGGGTACTAATAATCTTAGCAAAGATTATTACTCCCATTATAATAAATCCAGTTATTCAAAGGTATACTTATTAAGCTTTTCTCTTTTTATATTTTCTCTTTTCTTCTTTCTGCCCAGGATTAAAATGCTTGGCAATACCGAAGTATTTAGCTAACTTCAGAATGCTCCTGCTGGTCTACAAGACGGAACTTTAAAGCTTCCATGTAGACAAGTAAATTAATACAATTTCCAAAATAATCCCAAGTGGTTTTGTAAGTTACTGAACTTACAGCTATAAATTGTGAACTATGCAGAGATTTTCAAAGCCGTTGTAAATGATTCACACAATGTTCTACTGTAGTCACAGGCCAGGGAGTGTAGGTCACATATCAAACACAAAACGGGAACATGAAAACCATATACTCTTGGTATTGTTTTATTCCTACAAAGTAGAGTGTTTTGATATACATTCCTGAAACACATGAACACAGCCCTTCTGTTATAGGACATTGATGAATCTGTCTTCATCTTATATATTAAGAAAAAAAAGAAATATTGAGATTGCTACTAGATGAAACCACATGTGTAGTCACATGTATGATCCAAGATATGAACAATGTGTATCTGTGCTGTCTCTGTACTGAACTATATCCCAGAGCACTACAGCACCGGCAGAGAAAGATATGGTAGATCTCAAAAAGTATATAAAAATACCACAAACAAAGACCTATAAGTTAACAAAAAGTATTGGAAGAGTTTAGCAGCCTATATTAATCAACTGATAATTTTACACTATGTATCTGATAGTGTACTTGGTATAAAAATACAAATGAGTAGTAGTTAAATAAATAAGAATAAAGCTTTGACCTAAGATAGTTTACATATAATTTACAAAAAAAATACATGTATAAGAGAAAAATGCAAGCGATGGGAGTGTAAGAGTTTGGGGATGACACTTTAGGAAATACAAAGACATTGATGTAGTACACAGATTTGGGCCATCCAACACAAGGGTTATTAGTCACCTGTGATCACTGAGCATTTCTTTTGTGACAAATAAAAACAATGATATACATATTTGGAAAATCCTACTAGGAAAAATAAATATATTTCATGAACTTTGATGGATGTTGAGGTATTAACATATTGGTTATATTGGGCTAGTAAAATCTATTATTAAAATTATTCTAAGTCCTTTTAGAAACGTTTACAACAGGGATAGTAGAAAACATAATATAAGATGTGATTCATGCTGGAGCAGGGGCTGGTACAGAGAGAACCCGAGGTCCAAGAGCTGAGGGAAGAAATATGGGTTGGAGGAGAGGAGGGAAGTGGTGAAAGGCAAGGTGTGAGCGGAGCAGTCAAGGTGCCATGTGCCATGTCTTGGATCTTTGAGCCCAACTAGGGTGTCCAATATTGTTACTTTTTTTTTTTAATTTTTTAATCTTTATTGGTACATCCAATATCTTTCTTGTGAAAAGAACACAGAAATTCTTCATCTCTAAAGAGAGTGTATGATAATACTGCATGGAAAAGATGGCCTTGTAAACAAGTTCTTAAGGTAGGACTTAGACACAGCTGCATGAACTTTTTGAGAGTGTATTCTCTGTATAACTGGCATTTGACAAAGAAGCCATTGAAAGAATGAATAGTTTACATTGACTAGAATGCAGAGATTGTGATTCAGTGTTTAATCTGGGCAATTAAATTTGGAACACAATTTGGAAGGTCTACAACAGCAAGGTAATAAGTGCAAATGGGCCAAAGGGATGGCAGGGCAGCACTGTTAAAAATAGTGGTGGACTGGTTAAATGCCTATAAAAATATCAACCATGTGAAGCTTCAGTGTGATTTCTGCACTAACTAATACAGCTAGTGATAACAAAATAAATGTAAACCAGAATTTTATTGTATGCTTTGTGCTCAGCACCGAACTATGAGATAATGAATTTATTAATTAGCAACATTGAGTCATTCTACACTGTATGAGCCTGCTAAAAACATGGTGAATATATAAGCTACATTGCCGCTTGTCACTAACCCTCCTCAAATCAAATATACTCATCCCATCTTTCATGCTACTTTCTGAAGCAGTTCTGGTCTATTGTTGTATTTTGAGTTGCAGTTTTATAGCTGCCTTGGTGTCCTGAATTGTTCCCAGACACATAACTTTCTAGGCCATTTTAAGTTGAGGAAGAGTCAGAAATTGGACAGTACCAGGTCCTGTGAATGAGATGGATGAGACCACACTTCAAGGTTTTCAAGAGTCTACCTTACCATAACACTTGGCAGTAACATTTACTGTATTTTTAACACACCTTATCAAAACACTCAAAATATGCCTTGTAGAACTGCTTTGTATAGTGGAAAGAACACTGGGATAAATGAGTTCTAAGTGATAGTGCTTAAACATTCACTGTATGTTTTGTTTGAACCATATTTGTTTTAAAATATATTTTTATATAATAAGAACTACATGCTATTTGCTTAAAAATTTAGAAAAAAAATCTGATATATCATATAGTTTTTGTTACTTTGCAAAGGGATTTGTTTACATGAGAGAATTTGACACTGTTTTCTCAGATCTCCCTATACTTAATTTTTCCTAAGCCATGCTGATACTGGCCATGCCTGTCACAGCTCCAGACCTGATGTCCGGCTTACTAAGAAGTCACACACAAGCAGAATAAAGTCAAAGGGAAGTAGATCAGTGAGAAACAAGATACAGGAAGTGTCTAAGCAACCCAGTCTTCACTCATAATTCCCCTTTGTGCCCAGTGTCCAGGTATGACCACCCCACAAGGACTCTTTCCATAAAATTCTGTCCTAGTAGTAAACACTTGGCCCTGTGGCCTTGGTCTGTATCTGCAGCTGTTTGGGAAGAACAAAGAATCATATCATACACTTCAAGGTTTTCCTTACATCCTACTAGGCTGTCTATGCTTATACTTCCCAAAAAAATTACCATTTAAATTTTCTGCTTTGACAGTTATTTTTGCTTTTATAGATGTCTCTAATCAAGAAATTCAGGGATTTTGACAAATGTGATTAAGTCAAACAGAAGGCAGAAAGACTGTTACTTTGTAATATTAATTCTATGTTTGAGAAATCCTTTTCAGATATCTTATGCAAATCTTGTTTTCTGGTCCTTTCCAGGAAGCCTATTGTTTCCACATACACATGAAGATATAAGGGCTGAGGAAAAAGTTAATAGATTACTCAAGATTAAACACACAGACAGCGTAGAAGGGAAAAAATGCTCAGAGAGTTGGGATAAGTTGCTTAAGGTCACAGAAGTGTCAGAAGAAATAGAGGTTTTGAGAGCTAAAATTACCAGTTTGATCCAAACATGCTTGATCATGTGGACAGAAAAAAGATTTCAGAGCTCAACGTGACTCACTCCAAAGACCCAGACATCCTTTGCTGTTTTGCAGTCGCTCTTCCAGCATAAAAAAGAATCATGAGGATAACTTTGAAAGGGATTAAGATGATTAGAATGCCTAAGTATGAGATGAGTGAACTTCAAGGGGCCAATGGGTCTTATAATACTTGAAGTGTTTTCTTAGGAAAAGATATTTTAAACATGGTATATATAGCTCCAACAGTTAAATAGCAAAATGAAACATTCTGACTCATTTCAAAAAGCAAAAATAATTGAAAACTGCAATTTCTTAAAAGGATCAAAGACTGGTACTTTGATTCCCTACAAAGGTAGGGAATAAGAGAGATAAAACTTAGTCAAGAAATTTGTAAAACATATGCTATGAAGAAAGTGATGCACTAAATTATCTCCATAATGATCCTAACATAGAGGTTACATGATTTTGTATCTTGTTTTACTTTATATTTTTAGTTTGGCTTGTATTTGAAAAGTCTGAAAATTTAACAGGAAGGCATTATAAATGCTTACTATGAATAAATACAAAGACAGTTTGCCCTCAAAAGTTCATCTAGGGAAAATTTATCTGTTAATCATGCAAGTGAATGCTGGAAAATAGACATCTCATTCACAGTGTCACGAGTTTCTAACCTTGTACTAATACTATGTCTTCATTGATATAGAACTATTTTAGAAAGCGTTAGTTCTACATTTTATAAAAACAACTATATAAAAGCAAGGTAGGTTTTCATTATTTGTACAAAATCTGTCATAACAACTTTCACACAATAGTTACCTCCTATGTCATCCATAAAACTTCAGAGTCAAGTGTAATATGTATCACCATTTGAGTCAGTGGTAAAATATGAAAGGAGAAAATGTAGCTTTTGAGATCAAGCTTATATTTTAATGTATTATATTAAATGCAGTCTTCAAATGTAGAGTTCTAGTCAATTATAATTTTCAAATTTAGAAAAATTCATAATCATCAAGATAACAAACCTTTTTTGTATCCTCCTTAAAAAGGTAAAGTTTGCTCAGATTTGTTAAATGTGACACATCAAATTTCATAAAGTTGGTTATTGTCAAAAAATCATCTTTACAAATTGATACCGGAGGACATTATTTTATGGAGCAAACTTATTGAAAAAACTTCTGAGCATAAAGTGAAAGTCGTTTGTTTGAACATATAGGAAGTAACACCAACATAGTTAAAGAAATTGTGGGTGTTTCTATGTAATCTGTTAAGATTTTCTTAAATTCACAAGCATATCTTACAAACTGTCTGTTGTAATATATATATGTATATGCGTGTGTGTATATGTTACATATGTATATGCAATATATATGTATATATGTACACACGTATACATATATACATATACACACATATGTATGTATATGTATATATATATATATATATAGATATAGATATATAGATATAGATATAGATATCGCCAGGGATTGAACTCAGCACCTTGCGCTTCCAAGACAGGAGCATGCTGCATCATCCTTGGACACTACCACATATATTTTGAGCTTTCAGTTTGATCATTGTTCTTTCCAGTTTTTAAAGAATGAAACAACCAACCATGTCTTTATCTTATAAATTGTAATAATTTATTTTGCTTTTTGATTCAGAAGACTCATGAATGATAGAGTTATGTATTCTACAGGGAGATTATCTTTACCAAGTGACTCTTTGAGTGTTTCTTTGAATCTTCTCTCCACCAAGTTGTTTTTCTTGATTAATACTTGCTCTGACTGGGACTTTTTCTTCACTCTAACTGTCCATGAACCACAATCTACTTTTATGCTTTTTATCATTCAATGATAACCTGAGTCCTACTAGCATGACATCTTGCCTTAATCTTTCTTCTGGGCATCAAAAACAAAGTGGTTATAATAGCTATTATATTCTGTACCTTTCATACCAACATAATTCCAACTGGCTCTTGTTTGGAATATGGCAGGCTTTCTGTGTCAGGTTACTATTACCTGTTGTTGTGGGACATTTAAAAGTGGTTTATTTTATTTTGGAAATCTCTTTGTTTGAGATTTCATTACCAAGAAAATATACATTAATCGTTCATGAATGGATTTCCATGTTAAGTTTACAGTCAAATTGTGTGAAATAGAGAAATATTCAACTAGCAAACATTGTCATTGTATTTGGTATTATTTTCAGCAGGAAGATTACTAGGAAGAGATTTTCTGCAATATTTAAGTAGATTTAAGATTTTATTACTTAAAGACCATGAGAATGGATATTTCTATTTATTTACCAGTATATGCTTAAAATTGCAGAGAGCCAAAGAATTCAACAGAAATGAATGTGTTGGGTTCATGGGTGTGAACAAAATATAATTCTTATAAAACTAATATTTTGGGGGCCAGGGATTTAGGTCACTGGTTCCGGTGCCTGCCTTGCAAGCTCAAGAACCTGGATTCGATCCCTGTAACCACATACAACAATGTCGGGTGTGTTGACTCACACCCACTAGCAATCAGTACCGTATACCACAGTGCTGGGCATAGTGACTCACACCTATAATCCCAGTGCTCAGGAGGCAGAGACAGGAAGACTGCTATAAATTGGATGCTTGTCTGGGATGAATAGTGATCTCAGGACCAGCCTGAACTATAAAGAGAGACCCTGTCTCAAAAAAAAAAAAAAAAAAAGTTAAACAGCAAAATTAATATTTTGAGCATCCCCTAAGAAACAAAAGTTGTTTTGCCCAATTTATAAAAGCTGGAAATTGTTTAGAAATAAAGTAATTATAATTTAAAGGATAAGAGTACAATATTCCTGGTTGCTGGCAGCATTTTGGTTTTCATCATCTGCCCCTTTCTCCCACTACCCTGTCCTCACATTGTACCTGTACATGTTGCCTTCCATGCCCAGAAAGATTCTGCAAAGAGAATGAATGTTGTCATTTCACATAAGGTGAAAGTCATAGATTATTCAAGTGGACTATAGTAATTGAATTTGCTAGTTGAAATGTAGATTGTAAGAGAGGAAGAGAGACAGAGACAGAGAGAGAAAGAAACAGAGACAGAGACACAGCATCAGAGAGAATGAGACAGAGATAGACACAGGCAGAGACAGAAAGATGACTCATCTTGCTGTTGTTGGCTTTGGAGATAGAGGAAGTTGACAAGGAAGACATAATCCAAGGCAATCAAAGCAGGGCAAGGCCTTCAGATGACAGCCTGCAAATAACTGGGACCGTGGTAGCACAGTTAGACAGAACTGATTTCTGCCAACAATCTGAATGAACAGGGAGATAGATTCTTCCCTAGAGCTTCTGAAAAGGACCCAAGGCCTGCTGACACTTTGATTTCTTCCTTCCGAGACTCTAAACAAAGACCCAGCCGAGCGTGTTTGGATTTCTGCCCTGAAGAAAGTGTGAGATAAAATTCTGGGCTGTTTTAAGCTGCTGGATTTGGAATATTTGTTAAGGCAATGGTAAAAGTTGAATATACTTTTCTCTTGTTTGATATAGTCACATCAGTGCTCCCGTGCATGAAATGTGTGTATACATGTATGTACCAGAATTTCAATGTCCTCATATCGTGTAGTCCCTACCGAGTATGCATCTAGAATTAGAGAATGCCTTAAACTTCTTTCACAACTTGGATTGTAATTGAAAACTTGTGGTCCTCTTTGAATTTTTATGTTATTTTCTAGAGGAAATATACCAAAATATTATCATCTACATATTGTTGTAACCTAACCTCATAATTCAAGACCCTTCAAAAATTAAGCAAATGCACTTAAACTGTCCATATTCATTTTCATATTAACAGCAGAGTTGCAAAGCAAATCATTTTCATAATAAATTATTTCTTTTTATCCTGAATTATTTCTCAGAGATTTACATAGACTTTAGGGGGTGAGATGTATTGTCATAAAGTTATTAAGCCCACATAAAAATTATAGAATCTTGTTAAAATTCACTAATCTTGCTGTTAGCCAACCACTGCAGTATAAAGTTACCATAGCAGTATTAGTATTTCCAAAGCAGAGTACTATGCCTATCTTTAGATGAGTATCTTACATAAATTCCCCATCAAAAGTCTTTGCATATAATTCATGGCTTAAAGTCATAAAGTCCATTGCATAAAGTCTTTGCATAATAATCTATGGCTCTCATTAAGCTGTGTTTGTCTTTGTTTAGCTCTCATGGTAAAAGCCAGAAAGCTTGTGTTCATCTTTTGTGCATGTCCCCAAAAAGTTTCCTACAGGTAACTCACTTTACTGAACAAAGCGAAGCATTTCTCCATCACTTACTGGGAGGTGTAGCGAACCAATCTGAAGAAGGCCCCATTTTGCATAGCATGATACCCCTGCCCACAGTGGTAACCCCCCTCCTCCCCAGGCTGGGGTATTATAAGTAGGCTCTAATCCATCAGGCCATTACTAACACTCTGTTCTAATGGTGCACATGTAGGTGAAGCACCAACACATTGGAGACTGAAAGAATTGGTTAAGTAACAAATTGGGAGAAAATAGCAGACGTTTTTCCTACTCCCTGCTCTGTAAGCAGCAGTTTGGTTTATTTGTCCTCCCCATTAGTAACCTCCCTAAAAACAATAGGTTGAAATGAGGCAAGTTAGTGGCTTCACATTACAACATAGCTTGGGGGGGTATATTTTGGGGGGTAAAGGAGAGGGTTTTATTATGGAAAAAAAACAAATGTATCTAGTTAGAATATCAATGACAAACCAGTGCTAACTAGCACATGTCTGCGTGTCACTGGAGGTGGCTATGCCTGACATTTCCTGGAGGACAGCCTATAGTTAAGTCACACTGAAAGGCACCACAGGCACTATAACAAATGTATAGGGGACAGTGAACAACAATGGGGTGAAATCAAGCTATTTGAGCTAATGCCTGATGTTGTGCTCAGAGCATTATACTTCTGCCATTCACATCACCATGGCTAAGGTGGTGTCAGTGTTTTCATAATAGAGCTACTATTTTAGAGGTTTATAACCTGGCAATAAAAATTGGCTTCCGGCGAAAAAGTGACATACAAGACAAGACCTCAGCAAGAAAGTGGTTTTCAAGAAATCAGATTCTGGTGGGAGAGGGAAGCAGGTACACAATGTATTTTGTTGCTTCAGATGTCCTTTGAGTTTCTAAAACTCAGACTATAGCTCAGATTGGAAAAATGACATTCTGTATGTTATTAGACTACACAGAAAAATCAGATCTGAGAAAACTGATTGAACAATGTTTATTTTTATTGGCTTTGCCGAGGACATTTTTTTTTTTTCTTTCAACATGTCCTTTCTCGACTTTTCAAGAGGGAGTATTTGTAGTGACTCGTGGTCTTTTATCTTGATCTACAAAAAGGCTTGGTTGTATGAAAATCAGGAAATAAAAGGACTTTGTATTCAGAAGATAATATATTTAGGCTGCTGCTTCTTTGAAGCTATACTCCAGCTTAAGCCCGAATTCATTAGTACTATTATTGTATCATAGATTCACTGCATCTAAACACTGGAAGGAATACAGTTTCCTTAAAGTGCAGGAAATAATCAGTCTCACGAACTCTGTCATCCTTAGCTGCTCACTTCACCTTTGCTCTTTGCCCAGTAGTGTCTGGAATCTTGAGGGCACTAGCTCAGCACCCACTGTTTCCCCTCATAGTCTTTGGTGCCTGTGTTGTCATACATGAGAAGAAATAAGGCAGAAGGAACAAATACCTAATAAAATATCCCATAGCATACTGTAGTTATGGATTTTGCATTCAGGTTAAATTTTTTAAATTTTTATTTGAAACATTTAAAGTAGGCAGGGAGGTTACCAGCTAGCAAGAGTTGAGTTGCAGAGCAAGAGAGGAGAAAAAGTGAGAACTTCTGGAAAAAGGGACAAAATCATTGAGCACCATGGCACAGGCCCATCATCGCAGCAACTGAGCTAGGCAAAGCAGGAAGACTGTGAGTTTGAACTCAGCCTAAGTAACTTATTTCAAAGTAAAAGATTTTAATAGGAGGCTAGAGGTGTAACTTGTTCTGAAGTCCCTGGATTCACTATCACATAAAAAGAGAGGTCAGGAAATACCAAGAAGAGCAAAAGCAAACATGCTCCAGCAATTCCTACTCATAGAAGATGCAGTGATTATAATGATGATATCCTTAGTAGATATGATTAATACAGTAAGAATGAATGGTGTCTACTGATTGCCTGTAAATCAGGCATATTCACAGATGAAAGAGGGGAGCTATTGATAAGCAATTGTATCGTTCTTACAAATGATACAGTTGCAAGTTTTTACTTACATAATGGCTGGGAAGCTTCAAGGTAGAGTATAGAATGATTGCATGTATGTCACACCAAGGCTGGATGCTTCTGCTTTTGAGTATTTAGAGATTTTCCAAAGGGAAATAAGGAACCATAGGAATTTTCAAACAGACTGATCCTGTGACTTTGCAGTAAAATAAATAGAAGTTGTCTTGTGGACTCCTTTAATCTCAGATTTCCTGTTTTGTGATATTACACTATTGTCAACACTTTTTTTTGGCTCAGGTAGATTTAAATTATGAACATTTACTATTCTACCTATGTTAATGTGACATAGAAAAAACATCAAAATCTTCTGAAAATAGGATCGAAAATGATTATATCCAGAAAGTATTAAATACACTTTGATATTTATCCAGAGCTGTAACAAAAGCTTCAGTGAATTAGAGAAAGCCCAGTTACAAATTATTTTCACAAGAGAGGCAAAATCATCAGTGAGGTCTTAGGATTTTTTTTTTTTTTCATTCATGAGAGCAGTAGCATACCTTGCTTTAAACTTTCCTACTTGTGTCAGTCTCTCAGTATGAGTCTTTGTCTAACACTGGATCTCACAGAAGAGACTTGACAAGTGGAGAGATGAATTATCTGATGCAAAAAAAAAAGCTTGTCAAAATCAGTCCTCCTACATAGAATTAAGATAAAATGATCTCGAATCTTAAGCCCTTAAGATAATAGTTCCATGGAGATATTTTTATTCACATCACCAATATTGAGTAGCTTGTGAAAAAATAGTTTTTGTCTCCATACTTTAGAGTTACTTTTTTTTTTCCAGCTGCACTTTTTCCCCCAAAGATAGCTATGTACTTGTGATAGTCACAGTTATTGGGAAGAAAGAGGGTATGAGGAACATTTTTTTTTTTTTTTATCTTTGACTTTGTAGAGTTTGAGTAATGAGTATGTATAGAGCAGGTGGGAGAGTTTTAAATATATTGAGTTGGCATGAAAATATGCAATTCAGAAGGGTTGTAAGCAATGAGAGAAAGTCAGTCTTTTTGTTCCCAAAATGAGGAGTGAATTCAAACTCATCATGGTGAGTAAGAGTTCAAGTTGAAATAAGCAGAATGCGTTACAAACCTAAAAGATGATTTTTGCAGTGCTGACACTGAAGTCTGAACAGGGAAAATAGGCACTGTCACAAAATTGGAACTGGCGCCCTGCATGAAGGTCAGTGACATATAGCAATACAACTCTGAAAACTCCAATTACTCTTTGTGGGACTCAGTGCAATAGCAAGTCACCCAACCTAGGCCTCAGGTAGTGCTAATGTGACCTGTGTGTTTAACACCTCAAGCTTCCCAAGGTGACCTTTACAGGGAAAACTGTCCACAAACCGGGTGGTTTCTCTAGGCTCCAACAGTGACAGATACACAAACACCACAAGAAAGAATCCTCCACAATCCATGGTGGGAAAGAGATGTGCCAGCTGTAGTAAACAGAAACTCGTTTATCATATTCTGAATTAAAATGCTTTCAGAAGATTATGCAATCATATCTCCTTCTTATCCTTTCCTGAAATTTAGATGCAGAACAGTGTAAATAAGGACTAGCTCCCATGTGTGTGCTGGAAATTTTGATGAATATTTTCCATGTATATTCAATATAGCATGAGATTAAATGAAAGAGTACTTTCCTTTTTAAAGATTAAATTTCCAAATCAGACTTCAGAAGACATAGATAATATTACTAGTTTTACAAATATTTGAAGTTTTGAATTTCTGATTTAAAACTGTATGCATTGAGCATGTGAACAAAGAATTCATTTTCTTTACAAAAGAAAGAATAAATATATCATCTTGAATCAGGTGGCTTCAATGTTGAATCCTTCCAAATATCTAACAAAGAGGTACTAATAACTACCCAAATTATTTCTTAAAATCAGTAATCCCTGAAATCTTTCTTTAATGTCCAATTTATACTCACACCTGATAAGAATAGCACAGAAATACTGTGTCAATGTCTTGCAAACATTTAAAAGCCTTTGCCAAACAAATGGTCATGAGTGTACAGCAGGTAATACATTAGGGCCAGGTAAAATGTGACAAAAAAAGGTGAGCTTGGTTTAACATGAAAACATGAATCAGTAGTATTTTGAATAGCAAAAAAAAAAAAAAAAAGGAGTATGATTTGAATAGATGAGGAAATAGTGCTCAGAGATGAACTGCTAAGGGCTTCTGACATGGCTCAGTGGTGGAGTGCTTTGCTCATTGTGCGGGGAGCTCTGAGTCCCTTCCTCCTTGGCATTGCAAAACAAGTATGCAAAAATCACACTTATAAAATTATCAGTAAGCAATATCCAGGCTATTATTCAGCCTGAAAAGTGTGCCTATGTCACGGATGGTGGCTCACACCTATAATTCTGGTAGTTGGGAGGCAGAGGCAAGAGGATTGCCAGACTCAGAATCAATAGTGAAAATTTGTTTATTTTGCCTCTAAAATCAGTACAAAAACAAAGATATTTGTTTTCAGCACTTTTATTCAACATTATACTGTAACCTGTTCAATAATGCAGTCATGGTCAATAAAAAACACCAATTAACAAAGAACAATAAACTGACTTTTATAGAAAAAGACTTGATTATCTCTGCAATTGAATTCTAAAGACTGTAACAAAAATGCCACCACCACTACTGAGTATAGTTAAGTTGTAAACAGAATAATTTAATTTTATTTCTATCTATTGGACCTGAATCAATGAGAAAATAAAATGTAAGAGACCACTTAAAACTATAATCAAATGTATGTGATTTAAGGTTAGTGTTCAAAAATGTAAAAAGTAAAGTCTGGCCAATAAAAGTATTAAAAATACAAAATTAAAGAACAAAATAAAAGTTTAAAATGCAATATAATCATGGGTTAAAAGCTGAATTACTATTATTACGATATCACTTTTCCAGAATATCAACTAGAAATTTACTCCTAATGAAAATCTCCATAGTTTTTCAAAAATTCACAAGCTGGTTCTGAAATACTTTTTTTTTTTTTTAAATACAGAGGCTCTACCTAGAAGATCTCTAAAAGACAAAGGTATAATTTAAACTTAGTTTAAGTCTCAGTGAACAACTACTTTTTAAGGTAGTATGAAGTAGTACAAATAAGAGTAAATGCAACAGATAAAGAAAGCAAAAATAAATATACATCTGTGCCCACCAAGTTACAACAGAACAATAAAGCAAATCTAAGAGAACAACTTCATTAAGTAATGCAGATTCAACTTAACATGTATACACAAAAAGAAAAAGGCAGAACAAAAATAAATAAAAACCCTAAATTTTTATTCACAGTATGCAAATTTCACTCCAATCGATGAGACCTCAAACTAATATAAACCTAAAGATTAAACAGAAAAAAATAAAATATTAAACTCATTTGTATCAAGGAATAGCAAAAATGATCAGAAAAATGATAATTCTGTAAATGGTATAATTTAATTTTATTTCTATGTACTGATTATACCTTGAAGCATAAACTGTACATCTACTTGGAAATAAATCTTTGATACTATAAACTATTTTAATTATAATATAAAAACATCAGAGAACCAAAAATTTAATGAATACAATTATCATTCTGGGTAAAATAAGAATGGCCAATAAGTCAAAGACAGCAAATCTGATTTCTCATTTTTCCAATAGTTACTGGTCCTGAAAAATCAGACTATGTTTATAAAGACATGAAATATTAGACACAAACTAAATGTCTAAAGTTAGGAAAGGCCAGGGATTTAGCTTAGTGCTTCAACCACCTGCCTCACACATGCAAGGTCTGATGCCTGATCCCCTCAAAAAATAAATTACATAAAAGATACATTTAGGAGATTTATTGAATAAGCATCCAAAAAGTGAAATAGGATGACATTGAAAAACCTTATGTGAAGACAGGAAAATGCTGGTGACTTTCATTTGCGGGTTTTTGTTTGTTTTCCTTTTATTGCTCTGCCTCCAGTAGTCACACTCACACTGCACTTTGAGCTTTGAAGGCAGACATGGGGGCTCCTGAGCTAACCCCCAGGCTCTAAGATCATATTTTCATATTTTTACCAAATATAACTTTAAATATACTCAGAGATAATCTAGACACTTAAATAACAAAACGTTGATGACACATTTTTCCTATTCCTGTAATCTGGATGATTTTTGCTTTTTAAAATTTTTCTGTAATTTTCATACATTTCTCTGTGGG
Source organism: Petromus typicus (assembly GCA_004026965.1). Classification (NCBI taxonomy): domain Eukaryota; kingdom Metazoa; phylum Chordata; class Mammalia; order Rodentia; family Petromuridae; genus Petromus; species Petromus typicus. Next base: position 39,512 of record PVIR01002899.1, on the reverse strand, counting down.
TTTGGGTCTCTTTTAGATAATAAAGTAAATAAAATAAACATAAGAGGCAAAAAAAAGTTTTACAGTTTAATAAGTATGAGTTTACTGATAATATTCTGAATCTAAAAGTAATAGAGAACAATCAAAATGACCAAAGATTATATTTGTGTTATGATTTGATCCTAATATCAATTTTTATGCATGTATAAAACATTCTCATACATCTTTCTACACACAAAAATTATGTTTAAGAGAAAGTACATTGACAGCTTCTATATAAAGATAGAACTCCCAGCAGAATATCCATATGTGTATATTTTCTAAATACTGTACTACCTAGACCTGTACTAAAGACAATGTGTAACTGACTTGTCAGATGGGTAAAATGGATAAAGTACTGTGAAACTAGTGATGCTAATAATTCCTCAATATACTCAGTAAGACGGTTATAATAAACTTTCTATTTAGTGAGAACTTTCTACTTATCTTCGCCATTTCACAAGCTACAGAAATGATCCCTGAAAGTATAGCCGTACATTGGTCAATTAAAATCAGTGTATCATTATAGAGCGTGTGTCAAAAGACGTGTCATACTAGTGCCAGTGGAGTGTAATGTTCAATGGAAAAACAAACTGAAATAAAACTTCAAAGTTCAAGAGAGCAATTAAAACAAAAACAAAAACAAAACTAAACAGTGCTTCAATAGCATCTGAGAAAAATTATGAAATTTTTATAAGAGCCAGCAGAAAAGTGGGAATCTGAGAGTGAAACATGAATACTAGAAAGGAATCAGATTAAGCAAAAGATAGAATTTCCTAAGTGATGATTTTCTCAAGCAAGTAAAATGCTGTAATCACAGACTTCCATCTAAGCATAGAATATTCTTGTGATTTATCTCATCACATCATGCGCATTAAGTTCAAAATGCACAGTCTCAGCAAATAAAGTGTTGCTCAGCATTCCTGTGTAGTCAGGTGACTGAAGTTAAATGTCATGGGATACAGCAAGATGGTATAGTTTAGCATATTTATCAGTATCTAATGAGGAACTTAGGAGGCAGAAAGTACTTAAGTTAATTCACAACATTCTTAATTTTATTTATAGATAAAAATCATGCCAAATACCATTCAGGGCTATCGTAAACATAAGAAGCAAAATTCCTTAAATTTTGAATTGCTTACACTTGATGAAAAAGCAAAATGGCTGTCGACACATATGCAATTTTATTCTACCAGTTTTACTCATATTTTTAAAATTAGAAATGAGTGCTCTAAATGTAAAGTTTGTGTTTTTTCCTGATCTTTTTGATAGATAACCTTCTTCACTCTTTTATGGCATTTAATGTCTATTTTTAAATTAGTAGGTATTAATTATATGCTAATACATTACTCAGCATTTTATTAGGTGTTGTGGGACATGAAAATAGCAGAAAAAATGAAAGGTGGCTTTAATCAGATATTTTAGTAGCCATGCCTAACTCTAATTAGCTGAGTCAGTGTTCCTAATGGCTATTTTAGAAGTAGGAGCATGCGACGGGTGTGGAAGGAGTTGAGAATCATGCAAGTGTGTGGCCTAGTGAATAACACAGTCTTGCCTAACATACAGGTGAGCACTGTAGAATAGAAACTGCCTACAGAGTTGCCTTGAAAGCAAAAGAAGCTCCCTATTCTTCCTGCTGAGCCTTGTCAACTATGAGATGTCCTTTTGGGACTCAGCTTGTTGGGTGAGGCAGTCCTTACCATTTAGGGGTATTCTCCAGAAGCACGGATGGCAGTGATCAGTGCACAGGTAGAGAGAGAGCAGAAATGAATAGGCCTTGTAGTAGGATTTTCTTTCCCTTGATATTTTCCTGCCCAGGTTCCTAACTCCCCCACACAGTTTTGCTTTGTTTTGGTAAACCAGGCCATCATTTTTCCTACCACTCCACATCCTCAATCTTCCATTTGAATAAATCTCTTCACTGATTGTCACACATACTAAACAGGACCCTACCTGGAGTCATTGCAAATGTTGACTACCTAAAATTCTTTTTCCAATCTTGTCATTGTTTGTTTTGGTACTTTTCTTGGTTCTATGATCCAAATGGCATTTGTCAGGCTTTCTTTATTATACAGTCTGAAGTATCTCCTCAGTTAAAACATATTTGGCACCACCCAAGATTGACACTGCTTTGATAATTTGGCATTCTAAACTAGAATGCACAGTGACTCATGAGATTAAAGACTCAGTGTTTATCTTTAGGCCATTGGTTCCTGTATTCTTGGAACAACATCAAGACTATAATGGGTAGTGAATAACTATTTGGAGAATAAACAGGTGTTAAAACATAAAGAAACAAAACAAAAAAAGGGAGACAGCCTTCAACAAATGGTCAGGGCCATTTTGGGAAGACTTCTGTGCAGAGAATATACACATAAGTTGAAGATATGTAAAGAGAAAAGTTGGAAATTACTTGCCAGACTAAAAAAATGACAAGTGACTCTGAAGGCAGAAGGCAGTGCCAAGTGTTCCATATCCATGCCCTGTGTTTGGTGTGTCTGTCAATGATCACATCAGCATTCTCCAGGAGGGCACCTTCCAGATCCCAGCTCTCCTCTCCTTTACAGTACAGCCAGCTGCATTTGTATTCTCCTTCCTTGATCTGCTGTCACCTTAAAATGACACTTGTTGGATTTATTCCAGCACCCTTGCCTAACAGACTCATCAGCTATCTCATTATCTCTCTATTATCACATTGGTTAATAATCTCTATTGAGTCTTTCGTTGTAATAAATATCTGTTCTTCTGATAGCCACTGCCACTTCTGTGCCCTAACACATCAAGCTCCATGTTCCCTTGTATTGACTTCTCTGAATAAATTCCTCCTTTTCTGCAGTTCATGATGAACAATGTAGGTGCACGAACAGCTCTACATAATTCCTTCAAGATGTGACTCAGCAAACTTACGAGGTTATCTACAATAGTTAGTCCCAAAGTCGGAGCATCATATTTCCAGGACTTGACACCAGCCAGCTTGTGCATTTATTCTTTTTTAGGGATGCATTTTAGTGAAGCCTTAGATTTCCTCACTAAAGAAAAAACAAGCCCTAACAGGAACAGCCACAGCAGGACTTTAATGGAAGTAAAGTTGTCAGGTTGCCTTGAACAATGGCGAGAGAAAGCCTTGGAAAATTGTGTGGAATTTTTATGGGGACATGGTAGGATGAGAATTATGATATGTGAGGATTGGCTTTACTTGCGTGGCAAGTTAGGGAGTTTGCTGGTAGGCTGTCCTTTGGCACACTTAGGAAAAGAATCCTTTTTACTGGGTACAGTTTAAGGAACTTCTATAAGGTGGCGACTCTAACCCTCACAAATGTTTCCTCTTTGACTATGGTTGCAGTGTTATAACATCATTTCCTATCATTTTCAAAGCCATTTTGTTCCTATATTCTACATTTAGTCTGTCCTTTTAAAGGTGGCTTAATTCTTTCCTCTACATTTAAACACCCTAAGAAATTCATTGAGAATTCACTTCTCAGTATTAACTTTGGAAAATTCCATTCTTTATTAAAGTAAATAATTGTTTATTTCTATGTATTATATTCCCTCTATTTTGTATCCAAAGACCATTTAAACTTATTATATTCATTGGATATGTTCTCTTTTACCCAAGGGGACTTTAAATTCTTTTCACTCAAATATAAAATTATGCTATAGAAACCTACTATGCTTAGGCTTCCTTTAACCCAATTCACCTTGTACAGTATTGTCAAATTAATTTTCCCAAATAAGATCTATCCAGAACTGTAGTCTAAACCATACATAGGACTGAGCTTCCATACACACTTAGGCATTTCCACCTCGGTGCTGGAAGTCAATTTACCACAATGTATCTAAACAGTGAGTCCCACTAGGTTAAGATTCACTAGCAGTGCCATTATAATTCAGTCTTCATTGATATTTTAGGCAGCCTTTGTTTAGGCTTTGTTATTTTTCAGCACCAAGAACTTCATTCAGTTATAACTATTATTCATATGTAAATGGAGATTTTGATTTGCAGGAACTAAAGATACAGACTTCCAACAAAGAGCTACAGTTAAGCTTGACTTTGCCCTTTTATTCCCTCTAAGGACCGAAAAACAGCTGCCATTACAGTATCAAAATTTATACAATAATAGAACAATTACAGATTATCAAGCTGTTCTCACTTCATTACTAAAAGTAGCTCTGTGAGAGGACATTGCAAAAGTGTCTTTTTTTATTTTACAGATTTGCTAAGGAAAAATGGATAGAGCCAATACTTTTTCTTCTTGTTTCACAAATATAAAGATACTACATAGAGAAAGAAATAAATAGGCTGTTGCTGATAGACAATTATATCTCTAATGAATTCTTCAGGGAAAAACTTATTACTTTTTTGATAGATTCATTCTGCTTATTTTTCATAGTATTTTCTTGCTCTAATGGTTATTTCTTTGAAGAAATGGATGACTATTAGCTTGAACTTTGTTAGAGCTCTGGGCAGTATTTTGTTTTATATATATATATATATATATATATATATATATATATATATATATATATATATGAATATAATTCAGCCAATAAGAGTGATAAATTTGAGTCATTTATACACAAGTGGATGTATCTTGAGGACATACTCATGTGAAAAATATAGCACAACAGATCCATAAATACTGTATCTTTTCTCTGGTATGAGAAACTGAAGTTGCAAATGAGTTTCAAAATGTATGACAGGTGTTGTGAAATAAGAAGAAAATGTTCCAAATGAAAAGGGAAAAGGAGGGGTAGAGGGAAAGAAAAAAGCTTGATAAAAGGAAACAGTTTATGTGTATGGGGGGGAGGGGTCATAGGGAGGGCAGGGGAATGGGAAAAGTGAGAATCAAGATATGTCATGTAGTGGTACAAACTTAGTATATCCATATCAAATATTAAATATTGGAATATTGTTTCTCATCTGGAATTTATCTTACAATTAAACATGTATTCTACAATATGTCACCAAAGAGATGTTACTGCATTTTATTTTGTCACATACAAATTTATCATTTCAGGATCAAGAATGGACTGCCAACTTCTGTTATCCTTGGTAATAGTCATCCTAAGCATGTACAGCTTTGAAATTAGTTAACAATATAGCAAATATTATTCCCCAAATAAAGTACTTCTTTCAGCAAATTTAACTTCAGAGATTTTATTATGTCTGTCAGTTGGAATAGTTCGTTGTTTCTAAAACAAAACTGACTCAAAATGACTAACATACTGAGGAACTAGTATTATTTAGTACAAAAGAAAGTTATTCATGATAGGTGTCTGGATATTCACTTATTGGTATGAGTATGATTGATTGTCTTCGTTCTTTTTATTTTGGTCTTATGCCATCATAAATATTTACTTCATTTAAGTTGGGCACAATATTTACAATCATTAAACTCAGAAAGAATATAAGTAAAAAGCGGAGGTCTTGTTTTCCTTTATCACTCTTTTTATCACTCTAAGTATTAAAAAAAATTGTCAAAAGCCCATTGGCAAGCTTGTTTCCTCTTGGTCATACTGAGTTCATGAGTTTTTAACAGCGTACGCTTTTATGACCAAGCAGAATCATCCTTGGCATAGAAAGAGCCACATCCCTTGGCCTAATATTATGGGCATGTGGCCTATAAAACAAAGCATAGACTTGGGCTATAGAATAATAGTACTCTCAGTTTAAGGCTCTGCTCACAGTATGTAGGAAATTGAATGATTTTTACGATAGACTTTGTATTTTTAATTTGTATTAAACTTCATGCAATTATGTAGTTGATTCTGTATGTTTCTCTTAGAGGTTTATTTTTATGGACAGATGTTGACACTTAAGACTTAGGCCAACCAGGAAGAAAGATGAAAAATAGGATGCTATTTTTCTTGATAGCACTAAAACATCAAACATTTATTTACTTGATCAAACTGATTTTCATCCACTAGTTCCTCTTCCCTAAACCCAACAGCGACTGTCTCTTCTGTGTGTGCTTACCTCTTCTGCCTCTTCTGCCTTCCAGAGTACTTCTTTCTACTTTGATTTTGAGGCTCTGCTTACTTGCACTATCATTTTTTCTTTTGCACTCCATGTTGCCTGCAACTTACAAACTTTTGTCATGCCATTCTCTTTCATTTTTCTTTCCAATTTCATTATAATAAACATATCACTCATATGTAAAATCAAACTTGAACTTACTTCACTGAAAACTTTGCCTGCAATCAATACTAGATCCAATTATGTTGTTAGTGGAATATATAGACTTTCATTGCTGTCTTTCAAAAATGGCATCTCAGTTTTTGTATGGATAATTTTATTAGTGTCTTCAATTAAAACAAATAGCAACTGAATTTAAACCAACAGGATTAAAGATGACAATCAAAAGTGAGCTCAAAAAGCATTTTGAAAATCTGGTTCTGATCTATTATAACCATTAAGAGTAATGTGCAAAGATTGAATTCATGTCACATCCCTATCTAGAGGTTTTGTTGTGTAGGGGAAGTTAGTTAAATGGACTAACTTTCACAATTATTTTAATTGGCTTGTTTTTCAAGTTCATTTTTAAAAATTTGGACCTGTAAAATCTCCTATTTTAACTTAAAGCAGGAAAACACAAAACTGCAAGAACACTGATATGTGACAGATATCTATCTCTACCTTCTCATAGAATAATGTCAAGTTCATCTTGGTGATTTTTTTTTTTAACTCTTCACTTCACAGGTCTATTTCACTGAGTTATTTTACTGTAGTTTTATGAAGCTTCTTATATTCTTCCAGAGCTCAATACTGAACCAAATGGACTTGAAGTGCTTTCTAAATGATCTCCAAGAGATGTTCTTAGTACTCTCTTGACCTTTTGCTCATGATTAAAAATAATAGAGACAACCTTGAATTTACATTTTCTTTAAGCCTTTCTGATTGTTAGTAATGTGTTTGGTGATCTGATGGCTAAGTAAAGATATGAAGTTAAATTATAGCTGGTATTTTGAAAACAAACTTTGTGTTGTATGTCTGTATATCCATATGTCTGTCCACACATACTGTCAAACATGTAAGCACACATACTGATGGCTAGGTTGCTTCATAAAATTCAGCATTATTCTGAATCCTTTCATTTATTTGATTATTACTGTTCATGTACTGTATTCCAAGCACACATTTAATCTTTATGGGTATAGTAGCAAGGCAAGAACTGAATCATGAGCGTATAACTTATATTTCACTAATGGAGGAAAGAAAGTGATGCCAGACAGTTATACATTGTCCAAATGATAAGTGCTACAGACATGCATTAGACCAATACTTATTTGATACAAAATGATTGGGATATGAAAGAATTACTCATTTAGGGATCCAGGACAATCTAAGGGGAAATGGATTTAAAGCTGTGACCAAAATGATAAGAGGAAAGGAACAGTTTGAAGATTCTAGTAAAAAAAAAAAAGCAATCTAGCTGATAATAAACTTAATTCATCCACAGGAAGGAATTGACTCCAACTTTACATAGTCAAAAACTTTAAATAGTTGGAACTATTTTTTTAATTCAATAAATTGTAATGTTGTACTATTTTCATTTTCTGCTTTGTGATTATATGAAAGAAAACATCTGACTGTTGTTTACAAGTAAAAGACTCTTCATTGTTCCCATCCATAATGTCTGGCCTTGCCTTTCATTGTGATATTTTTGACAGGTTACTTAATATCTTGAAGAGTTTTAATATTTTTTGTGTTAAAGGACAATAAAACCTATCTATTACTTCACTTGGGGTTGAGGTTGTGTGAGAATCTATATAGTTAGTATCAGTCATAGCAACTCAAGAGACAAGATTCAATAATCAGATCTGTAACTATGTATTTGTGTAAGTTTTATACATAGTACTTAGCATTTCTGCATTTTTGTTTCTAATTTGTAAGTTGCAAAATAACATAACCCATGTCAATATTGTTATGAGAATTAAGAGATGTTCTATGGACAGCACCTGGCACAAAGTGAATTATCATAATAAACTAAGTATTATTGCTGTAATTTTAGTTAGAAAAGGTAGAGACCATGAAAGTTCTTTGTAACTGAAAGAAACTCCATAAACAGAGAATGTAGTTATTTTTTTCATAAGTAGTCAAATAGTATTTATTGGGTATTGGCCATAAGATTTTTGCTAAACAATTACAGTTTGCTCTTTCTCTGTGACGTATTTTGAGTAGAAAATTGAGCTCTTTCAGAACCGTTCTACTCTACTATAATTCTTCACAGTTCTTTTTTTCCTGAATTTTCCTGTCCAGAATATCATTTTCAATGGGATACCAGACATAGAATAACTCAACATATTTATTATCTCCAGGGAGATAACTGTTTCTTGTCCTCCTATGAACACATGAATGTTTTTATTTGACAATCTAGTCTTAACAAGACAGAGAAGTATTCCCTTCTGCACGTACTAGGTACAAGGTGAATGAAGATAAATTAGACAGTTTTAGACATCCAGGAGTAAGCACAGTCAGGTCACTTCCATTTCTGTGCTTAAGATTGCAAGTGAGTCCACAATGAATAATTATATAATAAAGATGTACAACTATTAATTGTACTGTCTTTTAGCAATATAATTGTGTATCCAAAGATGCTACGTTATTTTCTCTAGTTTTTCACTTCTTTGCCTACTGAAGCTTTTATAATAATTTACATTAGTAATAGTTTTCTCCAATTTATTTAATTTAATCATTCTCAAGTTATTCTTCTTTTGATGGAAAGCAATTAAAGAAAGTATAAATCCTGTCTCCCAAATCAGAACCCTCACTTCTTTAGCCACAGACGTATATATTTTTCCTCTGATGTCTTTCCTATAAAATAAACACCAGAGACTATAGCCCTCCCAACCTTAAGAGAGCAGAGCAATGAGTGTTGCAAAACTTTAAGAAAACTGTTGTTATAAATAAAAATATGAACCCATTATGATATACTTTGTTGTACTCATCTCTAAAGGTTTAGTCCTCATTTTGAAACCAGGAGAGACCATTACATGACCCTTGTATTAGAAATGGAGAAACTGAGGCTTAGGGAATGCAGGTAGCTGACAACAGTCATAGCCAGGATGTGGAGACAAACTCACTCAACTCAGGCTCCCTGGCCCTAGAAATAGCTTATAGGCTTCACTGATTCTTGTAATGAAACTATGTTAGCATCCTACACATGAAGAGTATCACAAAGTATCACATCAGAAATCATGTTTGCTGGTTTCAGTGTTATTTGTTTATTTATCTTACTGCTTTCATTGAAATCTCTGCTCAGCTGATAGATTCTAAGAGAAGGATCCTTGATCACTTAGAAAAACCAAGGCTTGATGCCTTCTTTCACCTCCTTTTCTTCCTTCACATATCTTACTACATGATATTTCATGTTTCATGTTATTTACTTGTTGTTTTATCATTTTATCCCCTGGCACACAGTAATCTTCAGAATAGAGGTTTTCTTGTTTTGTTTTGTATCAAGACCATTCCAAGAATTCAACACATAATGGAGAAAGGGGGAAATATTTAAAAACAGTACTATAATTACACAAAAATCAAGATCATTTAGCAAGCACAAAAAGATGTACTTAAAAGTTGACTGGTTTATTTTTAATAGAAAAAATAATAATAATTATAATTTATCTAAAATGTTTAGAGGAAATAGAATGTCAGGAAAAGCCACTATGTTCTTCTGCACAGGACTAAATTGCTGACATACAACTAACACATGAGATCATTCTGTTAAAAAAAGCAAAAAAAAAAATATATTCCTCGAGAAACAAAACCAACAAGCTAACCATATCTCATGTTTAAAAATCATCAGCAATTATAAGTTGCTTCCAAGTTTATAGGATAAAATCTTAGCTCAGATGAAAAGAGAGAATGCATATAAAACATACATTTGTAAGAAGAGTAACAGTGGTTTTTACAATTTTATATCTGTCACAATTTAAAATGTCATGAACAATATTTTAATGATGTAGGTCATAGGTTATATGATGAAAATTACTGTTGACTAGACTATTTTATTTATAAGTGTCCTGGGATATATTTTCTTTGACCCAAAACAAAATTATGCTTAACAGTTTTATATTCTTGAAGAACTGGATTAATTAACATATAATAGACTCAAAAAATTACAACTGGCCTAATAGATTAGTAAAATTGCACTCAAAATTTTGCAGTTTATGACAGCTGCACTGATTTTTTTTTTTTTACTTCATACAACAAATTTTCAAGATTGTTTTGCTAAACATGGTTTCCCTGATGTGAATCATGGAAAATTTAACACAAAAATAATATATCTCTCCAGTCACAAAAAGTATCATTTTCCATGTCATCACATAAATGCAGATGCCTTAGGAGAGAAAGCTGACTGGACTGTCTATAATAAAACTTCAAGTTATGAGACACAACTATATAGTTAACTTGTAGGCTCCGTGATGTGGTGGAGGATGATGCCAACAACCGTTTCTATCAGACAATACACATGAATTTTAGGAGACATGAATGGAAGGGGCTGCCTGACTAATACAGCTCATTCTTCTGAGAGAACATCTTTAACTTCAGTTATCAGTTTTGTCACATTATCTATACTTCTTCCCAAACTGATGCTTTTGATGGTAGTTTGGAGCCATGTTCTGTTAAATATGTATTTTTTTTCCTTATAGTATGTTATCTAGAATATATATACACACATACATACATACATACATACATACATACATACATACACTATGGAACTGGAAGTTCTTCATTTGTCCTGTCCTACAGTGATGGCTAAGGAATATGAAGTTGTTGCAAGTTGTATTTTCCTTTATATGGGTAAACCTGATCCACTATGCCAGATAATGAGCAAGGTAGTGAACATAGGGAATGGACAGTTCAGACAATCCAGCAGCACTAAAGTCCTGTTGTTGTCAGCTATCCTCTGGGAACTTGAGATTGTCTCTACTTTTTCTCGTGATTTGATTATATGAGATACTCTAATATTTTAAAATTACTACTCCTTGCCTAATCTCCTTTGAATTGTTCCTTTCATTTACAACCAAATTGTAAATAATATAACTAGATTTATTATTTACCAAGTATATGATTCTGAGTTTATGATTGACAGTTGTGAGCATCATGATGAAAGGAATTTGAAAAATAGTTATTTTCCCCTAACAGATATCAATACATAATTTCATTCAGTAAACACAATGGGTGCCAAAGCTATCATCTGTCCAAAATAAATGATAAAAGGGATGGAGAAACCCGTTTATAATGAAAGCAAAAGCATATGGACCTTAAGTAAGAATGAATGCAAGTTGGGAAGGGAAAAGTATTTTAAATGGCTACATGAAAAATACAGATTTCTGCTAGCACTTAGAGCTCTTAGATGATAAAAACAGAGCACACACAAAATTAAGACTATATTTATTAGGTTTTATAACAAGATGATAGTGGATAAGGGATACTGCAAAGGAGATATGTATATGCTTAGCTACTATGAATGTTCTAAAAGAAGTATGTGTAGATGGTATGGAGCCAAAGCAATGAAAGGCTAACAAAGAAAAATCAGAATTGTCAGTTTTACAAACAGAATTTAAATATTTGTATTTATACAGATTTAAGTAACCAGTAGAGAAAGATTATGATGTAGTATTTACAGAAAAGGAGTGCAAAATGTATGCAGTAGAGGATGAATCAGATTGGTGTGCTTGGGAATATTTGAAGCTTTCCAGAAGGAGTTTGGTCAGAATCTTTTTATCCTCCTCTTTTCTTCTTTACTCTGTGGACAAAGTAGTCACTATTCATGACCATTCCTTCCTTATCATGCAGGTATTTCTATACATCATTCCAGGTATAGTACTAAATATTTTTATTCTTATTGACAAACCCAATGAATTTTCACACCTTACCTTCCTGGATTCCTCTGTTGGCTTACAAAGACAGATAAAGTCAATCCTTTCATGGTAATTGTATAGCATGGGCTTTGAAAAAACAGCAACAACAAAAAAACAAACAAACAGGAAAACTACAAAAAAAGGGTAAATTACCCATTTTTGAAATCTAGCTTTCACACTTTACATCTCTTTGCTTCTTTCCAGTCTGAAACTAAAGTAACTCATTGTTTGTTTCCTGTATTTGCCAAGCTGAAATTTGCTATTTCCTTGTTGTTGTTACTAGCTTAATGAGCTCACCCTTTCTGTAGATGCTTCTGTAGTTGAAGGGAAAGATATGTTGATGAACAATTCCACATAAGAAAGGAAGTGTCCAGAGTCCATTTTTTTTCTTGCATTGTAATCAGCTGATCCCTAATACAGGATCCTCTCAGGCTGGAGTATTAATCACTGCTCTTCAATTATCTGTTTGTTCCTAGAATTCTGTATTAGACTGTTAGCAACTGGGTAGCAGCCAACTCACATTCATTTTTAATTCTCAATGACTCACTGGTCATGTTTTAACATTGTAGAAGCTTGGGAGATTTTTGGCTTACCCGATCAGAATTCCAGCAGTACATTTACAGCATTCTGCACAATGCTGAATGTTGATAAATACTGATGTGTGTTATAATTATTTTTTGTGAATTAGTCAAGAGAAAGTGTCATGTCTGGGTTTTCTATTGTTTAGTACATAATATCTATTAAAAGTATTTTGCTCCCTTGAATTAATAAAACAAATGAATAACCTAATTAAATAAAGTTTGTAAACATATTTTTTATTTTTCTGGGATGAATGTCCAGAAGTGAAAGCTATTGTGTTATGTGATCATTAAATGCTTAGCTTGGTCTTCGCTTTTTGTTAAGATTCATTGATAGTGCATAATGATTACCTTCATTCTGAGCAGTTGGTACATGTCTATAAATCATCTTCGTTTTTAACTTCCAATTCTCTTCCTCTCTCTTTCTTTACCTTCCATCTCTTGTATGCTTTCCTTTCATAGCAGATCTTCTTATTTCCTATTGTCTTTGTTTTATCTTGATTTTTAAGTTAGCTATACTTTGGGTTTCTCATTTAAGGGAAGCCATGCAGGGTGTTTGATTTTGTTTCTGATTTATCTCACTTAATATTTTAGTCTTGGAGTGCATTCATTTTTTTCCAGATGATTCAGATATAGCTTTCTTTATCATTGAGTAGAACTCCATTATGTGGAAATGTCACATTTCCTTTCCCTAGTCATCTGTTGATGGACATTGAATCTGCTTCCAAGATGCAGCTATTATGAACAGTGCTCCTATAAAAAGAGTGTCAGTGTATCATTGAGATATGTTTTTTGTTATTGTTGTTGTATTTTTTATTATTATTATTATTCTGTCAGTAAGGTACCTAGGATAAGGCTATCAGGGTCAAATGGAATTTCTTTGTTTAAATTTTTATATATTTTTGGGCCTGTTGTTAGAAATCAGATGGCTGACTTTTCTTAGGGTTGTCTGCATCTTCTGTTCTGTTCTGTTGATCCCCATGTGTGTTTCTGTGCCAGTACCATGCTGACATTGTCACAATAGTTTTGTAATATTACTTGCAATCTAGGACTGTAACTCTTCCTGCTTTGTTCTTCTTGCTTTTTTCTATTCTGGTTCTCTTCTGGCTCCATGAGATTTTGGGGATGTTTTTATAATTCTCTGTGGAATACTGTTGATATTTTGATTTGTTATTGCATTATTATTTTTTTTTCTGGGTCCCAGGATAGAATTAGAGCCAAATCCTCAGCCCTGCATTAAATCTATATATTAGTTTTTATAGTTTCCCCGTTTGAAACAGAGGATATCTTCCCATTTTCTGTTATTGTTTTCAGTCTACTTTTTCAGCATATTACAGTTTTAGTCATAGATATCCTTCACTTCTTTTGTTAGATCAGTTTTAAGTACAGGGAACCCTCAAACTATGATCTACCTGACATTTAAATAGCAGGAGTGATTTAGCTTTATAAAACTAATTCTTGCCTTTTTTAATTTATAGCTTATACCCAGATAAATATCAGTATTTTAACTTTATGGCCTAACAGTCATCTCAGGTTATACCCAGACCCTGGAAACCAATAGATTTTGTAAGACAAGGGTCCACTGTATTTAATTTTTCTTGAAGATGCTTTGAGTAGCATTATTTTCCTGTTTTTGCTCTGTGTGTTCATTGTTGGTATATAAGAATGCTATTGATTGTGTGCACACATGTGTGTATATGTTAAATGTGTGTGTATGTTCAGCTATCTTTTTGAATTTTTTTAGTTAGTTCCAAAGGTACTTTGGTGGAATTCTTTTGATCTTCTGTGAGAAAAATCATGTCATCTGTGAATAAAAGTTACTTGACCTTTTTCCTTTCTAATATGTATCCCTGTTATTTTGGCTATTGATTGATTTCTTTGAGTAACGCAGTGGTTGACATCAAGGTCCTAGACAATTAAGAACCATCCAGATCCAAAGCTGCACATAGAAGGAAATAATAAAGATCAGAGCCAAAATTACTAAAATTGATGCAATTCAAAACATTAAAAGTTTAAGTCACAACAGACACTTTTGAAATCCTGTAGATTATTAATAATCACTTGAAAAAGCTTTATTCCAGTAGAATTCATAAATGCAGAAGAAATGATTACTAAGTACATAAGAACTACAGAGTGGAGCAAGAGTATATAAAAACATTAATAATCTAATAATAGATAATGGAAGTGAAATATACTAAAAAAATACTAAAAAATTACAGTCCCCTAAAGATTCAGTACTGAGTTTTGAAGAACATCAGGGAATATCTAATGTATATCTAATACTATCTAATATCTGATACTGTTTTGTTCTTAATGAAATCAAGTGGAAAGATGTACACCCAAAGTCATTTCTGGTAGTAAGCATTATATTTATTCCAAATCAGAAAAGGATTCAAACAAACAAACATAAAGAACTAAAGGACAACAGAGTGAACATAGGTTTAAAATCCTCAACAGAGTATTAGCAAAAGATTGCAACAAGTCATTTAAAAAAATCATTATGACCAGAGACTTCATCTCAGTGGTGCTGGTTAGTTCAACATTTCTAAATCAGTAACTGTAGTATACCATATAAAATGAGGAAAACCGATAGCATTTTCTGTAAAATCTGGAACAAAGCAAAATACTGCATTATAATGACTTTTTAATATAATGTTTAAAGTGATTTTATGTCAAAAAAGAGGATAAAAGGATGCAAAATGGACAAGATATGCATGTACCAATTTTTCACATCAAGCACAATGAATATTTCATTTTATATAAAATATAATTAAATAAATCCAAATTACAGCATTTTTATTGGTTAATTTGCAATGCAGACACATGGAAGGATGGCTGGGGCTTAGAAAAATACATATAAAACTTCCTGAAATATGTTCAGTTTCAGATGCTGTGTGCAATCTGAATGTATTGGAAATGTAGCCCAGGAGTGTTCGTAGTGTATTTCTACTGCAGAGTTTTTCTTGTTCTATCATCCATGGTATATGACATCATGAAATGATTTTCATCTTTTTTTATTACTTGAGTGATTTATCCACCTGAAATAGTCTTATTCTACTTTACTTTTTTAGCTTTCTTCTTTTTGAAAGTTCTATTTGTCCTTTGGAAGCTATTTAGATCTCACATCCTCTCAAGTCCATTTCTAGTCTACCCAATGACACGTATTTCTCCTTCTTTTCTAACACTGTTTTGTATTTCAAGTAGGTCTATACAGCAGCACTTCACATTTTAACCTCTGTTGTGTTTCGTTATGCATATCACATGTATTTGCTTCATCTACAGTGGAATTTGAAGCCTTAGAAAGCAGTTCTCTGGGGCCAGGGATGCAACTCAGTGGTGCTGCTTTCTGCCTGGCAAGCACAAGATCCTGAGCTTAATCCCCAGTACCACAAGGAAAGATGGAAGGAAGGAAGGAAAGAGGGAAGGAAGGAAGGAAGAAGGAAGGAAAAAAAATAGAAGGAGGAAGGAAAAAAGGAAAGGAGAGACAGGGCCAGGGGGAGGGAGGAAGGAGGGAAAGGAAGAAACAAACAAACAAAGAAAATTTAAAAAATGAAGGAAACAAGAAAAGCAGAGCTCAGTTTCTATTTATAATCCATAGACTACAATAAAGAAAGTTTTATATAATGTATTCATTATATTATCTTAGTGGTGATAAAGCCAGAAATTTTGGAAAAGTCTCAGAAAAATACATGTATTCAAATACTTTTTGTGCACCTAATATTAGATATATGTGAGCAGTGGATGTAAAATATATATATATATATATATATATATAATATAAAATATAATATAAATATAATATAATATAATATATAAAATATAAAATAATAAAAATAAATAATAATAAAAATAATAAAAATATAAAATATAAAATATATATAAAAATATATAAAATATATATAAAATATATATAATATATATAAAATATATATAAAATATATATAAAAATATATATATATGTGGGTGATGAGCAGTAGGCTCTGGGAAATGACCTGAGAATTATACAGGTGTTAATTGTACACCAGAATTAGTGAATGTGCAGCAGGATCAGAACAGACACTACACAGTGTAATGTAAGTGGTTTTTTTCTGTTTTGTTTTGATGTCATGTGCATTTTTGAAGGCATTTGGAGTCCGACTTAGTTTTGCTATTTAGCTCAGGGCTCTAATCCTGTATGTCTATGAGCTGCTGAATAGGAGCCCAGAGAAGTGTAAGGTCTGCAAATGTCACACGTTCACGGGACTGGCATAAATTACTTTCTAGGTTTTCTTTTTTCTTTTTTGTTCCCAAATGGTTTATCAAGCTTGGGAGAAAAATATTATGCATAATTGCTACACCTTAGATTGCAAAATACTATACCAAACTAATCATAGATATTTATAGCCTGCATAAACTCTGTTTGCCCATCCATGGCAAGCATTTAATAAAGCTAGTTCATCTGGAAAGGAAGTTAAATTAAATAATCCAAAATGAATATGATGCATATTCACAAAAATGTGGTGTTTAGATTGAGCTAACAAAAAGGAAGTCAGGCCTCAGCAAAGACAAACTAAAGTTTAGTCTTTCTCTTTCTCTTTGAGACAGTAGACTTTTTACCTGTCTTTTGTGTCCATTATTTTTAGGCCATGTTTTGTGTTACATTATTATGAAATGCTCTAAAATGCAATTCATCTCTATTGCATGCTGCATAGATGCAATAAAAGTTTATTTTCCCAGCTCACATGGACAAACCTAAAAATAGCATAAGATGATTCAAATGAAATTTTTGAGGTATATTTTACTTTTTCACATGAGAATAAATTTAATGTAAGTGAATGAGTATAATGGATTAGTGCTCACTAAATTCTGCTACTTTAACTATTAAGATAATTGATATTACTGAATTTTACTGCGTTTTGAAAATAATGAGTTGTGTAAGTCTATGAGCAAAATAACACATATGGCTCACTTAAGTGGTGTATTTTCTAATAGTGGGACAACTACAGAAACACTTAAAGCAATAAATGATTGTGTTTGAGAAAGTGGTTTTTTTTCATAATTTTAAGTACTAATATAAGTCTGTAATATTTTACTGCTAATCCAAATTCAAAGAACTCTAAGCATTTTGGTGAGGTGTTTTGGGTCAAAATATGTTAAATTCTGAAGTATTAATCATAGTCAGTTTGCTTCTTTGTGTTGTTAGAAACAAATTAATCATATTGATATATTATGTAAAATGATTTCATGCTAAAATAAAAACCATCATATATTCTGAAACAATCTAACTCAAAGTTTCCATATAAAGTACTTTGAAAATAATAAAATCACTTAAAGCAGCTAGAGTACCATCTTGTTAATCCAATCACACACAGGCTTGTTTTTCTTTCATATAATTCATAAACAATCATTATGTAGAGGAAAAATTTTTTGATAAAAAATAAAGCCATGGAATTTTAAAATATGTCTCTGTTCTTCTGTGACCCTAAATGTTTACACAGTAATGAATGAAAAGTTGATAAACCTTTTCTTTTTCTTGAATAACTGAGATTTTGGCACTAGAGTCCTTTTCATTTGCTGGGACAAAGTGTGGCACAGCCTTTAGGAAAGGGAAATCTCTCTAGAACTTCTCCATCATGGCAGGGTGTATGAAACCTGATCATCTGGAAATCACAAGGACGTGAGTCCTAATGGGACCATAGAATTTATGTCATCCAACTCTTGTGCAGTCCCACCAGTGGACTTAACAACGGTCCATTTTCAAATGACTCGGGCAGCGCTTAAACTGAAAAAAGGAATTCTGTTGCAAGCAGTGCCTGTCCTTGACAGAAACCATGGCTTCGAGCCTGATTCATGTGTCTCTAGGAAATATATCATTGACAAATTCAAGAAATAACTGGAGAACATTTTCAGTGGAGCAAAATTCTAAAAAATGTAGGTTTCCTAGTTGTTCTAATAGGTATATAAATGTACAAATGAAGCCAATGAGGCCAGGGAACGTTTGGATGTGGATGAGGGCTGTTTATTCTGTCATCAGTAAGCAATTACAGAGAAGATATGAGGAATTGTGCTAATGGGAAAAATGCCCCTCAGGATGCCACGAACCATTATCTCTTCTAGCACTATTTTTTTCTGTTTTACAATTAAAGTTTCAAAACCTCAAAAATATTTATTTGACTGTAAAATATTTCTTTGTCAAATGTAATTCTTTCCAAATCTCTGATGACTATTAAAATCCACAAAAACATATTCGTCATTGCCATGTAATGTCTGCTTCTATATCCAGTGTTACATTACACTTCAGGACCTCATTTTCTCCCACATGACACATTCGTGTACTGTCCGGACCATTGTTTCTTCTCCCATTCTTTAATATCTGTGATTTCCTTTCTGTGCTATTAAGATTTCCCATTAGAATTAAGTTGTTTGTTAGCTCTATTTATGAAACTTAATCAGTGGTTCTTATTCTTGGTAGAAATATCACAAATTGTCATTTTAGCCCTTACAGACCTTCTTAATCTGAACGCATCCCATTTTCCACACTGTTCTTCTTAGCATCCTCTTTTATTCTATGCTCCCAATACAGATTACCCATGCCTCATCATTACTTCAATTCTTATTTTCCAGTCCACATTGCTGTTTCTTTGAAATGTATATCTGACTTCTAACTTCTGAGTAGGACACTTTCAAAGCTTACTATAGAAACACCAAACACATCCAATTTATGTGGATTTATTTTCTTTTGTGAAAGTTTCCCAAAATTACAGGGACCCAATCCTGCAAGTATTCTCTTAAACAAGATGATCCTTCGAACTCCTAAGCAAAGAGTAATTATTTCACACAAATACCACAGGCATCAGCAAAGGTGAGTCTCTAGCTATGAATCACAACTTCTGTCACCATTTTTCTTGCGAATTGCTGAATAGACTTTGATGGGCATGGCATGTGACTGTTGGAATGCAGTCAGGAAATAGCATTCAGAGCCAGGGCCCTGGGTGGGATGATGTATGGACTTGACTATGATGACTCCAACATTTTATTTCGGACAAATTTGTAATTTCTGCAGAACTGGATGAACATTATCCACTATGGTATTGGGCCACTTATAAATTGTGCACTTTAAACAAGTGAATGAATTGCACCTTCAATTGTTAGCGAGTAAGGAGGGTGTGAGATGTCATTTATTAAATGTATTTCCAGCATCAGGGAAATGTAGGAGTCAAAGGACTTTGGAATTGCATTGTGTCTTGAGAACACTGCCTGTCGACAGATGAGAGAAACAGAAACTTTAGGTTACATGTATCAAATCCACTAGGTAGAGAGTTGATAGATAGATAGATACATACATACATACATACATACATACGTACATACATACATACAGAATTTACCTCTCACATGATATTTTCACTAGCATGGTGGTACATCTTTGATTTGTGACTGAAGCTGTTTCCCAGATTACAGAGACCATATGTTCTTGCCATCAAATGAATTTAGAGGCATTTAGAATAGCCCATGCTAATAGCACTTTGGTGTGAATAACAAGCATTTGCAATATAATTCCTGAATAGTTTTCAGCAATTCCATTCCATTTGTGTCATTTCTATTTTTCTTTTAAATTATACACTTTGGCCTTTTTTCCTCCAGTATTCAAAATGATGCCTTCCCTGTGTCCATGGTTTTCTCATGTCACTCTTCCTAGGAGCTCGTTTGTATCCTGTCTCTCTGTTCTTTCCTTACACATAAATGCTGTAATTCTCTGCATGTTATCGGGAAATCAGCTTTTGTCCTGATCTCTGTCCTCCTTTTCTCACTTCTTCCCTGGAAAGAAGATGTAGAACCTAAGTGACACCTTTGAGGAAAATATAAATATGAATTATTTATTTTTTGTCAAGCTATGTCTTTCAAGCCAGCGTGTTTACTTGCCAGTCTCATACTCCTCCCCTGTTACTTCTTTGTTGTAGGTGTGTTTTTGTCAGGTAGGACCCGGGTGTAAAGGCTAGAGTGATCATTTCTGTGTTTTTGCATGTGGATCACATGGCTGATGCAGCACTTTGTACAGCATCTGTGTAATTACCTAGTTGAACACTCAACTTCAGCAAATATGTATTAGAAGATTAAAATTTACAAGTACTTAATGCCACATGGTCTCGTCGCACTAAACTATTCTCTACATCAACAAAGAATGCTAAATTTTATACTTTTATTATTATATTATGATTGAGATATGAAAAATAATGAAAATTATTGATTTTTCAAGTTGTTTCATTAGATGTGAGTCTGATTATTTTTTAAAATGGACAGAGTGGTGAATTTATTTAAAAGAAGCCTGGCATAAGTCATAACTTGTGAACCTTTGCAAAGGCATTTGCTTCATTACTATAAAAGATGAATGTTTTTATTTCTTTCACCGTGCCTTTATACTTAAATTTTTCTAGTATTTTGTGAAATCATGTACACTAATATATTTATGCACATTCAATTTGTTACTTCTCTATTTAATAAATTAGGTGAACATTCATTTCTTCTCTATGTGTAAGTAGTTTTAACTGGTTAGTATTATATATGGCTAGTCATTTTCAGTTACAGCTATTTCTCCTCATGTTCTCTCATTTTAAATAAATGCTAAGAGCTGGAATTTAACTCAGGGGCATCATGTCTACCTTGCAAACACAAGGGTCAGAGTTCAACCCCTGTTTCTACCAAAAAAAAAAAAAATCCCAAGGGTAAATAAATTCCATTTATTTATTTTAGGTATAAATAAATAATTATTAGAAGCATATTATAAAAATAAGCATAATATAATAATACATTTAAATGTCAGTCATACTATTAAATATTTGTCTATTATTAAAATTCTCTTTAAGAAATAAATATCCTTACTTTGTGTTTTAGTTAGTTAATATGGAAAACAAGCTTAGTTATTTGGCTTCATTGATGTATTTTTTATATTCTAATATGTACTTTCCCACTTCAATTCATTTTCTCCTTTGTGTGATTTTGATATCTGAGAGCATCCCACAGCTTAGACCTTGATAATTACTTTCCCCAGAATTATTTTGTGTATACTTTTTTATGCTGATTTTCTGTAGACAACTGGCTGGATTTTATATGCTGTCCAGTATAGTAACTATTGGCCATGTACTTCTGGCCTTTAAAGTCCCAATTGATTAAAAACAATCTTCTCACAGTATAAAACTCTAAAGTGCTGATCTAGAAGATGTATCTTCTTTATCTTCAATTATTTGACAGTAGTTTTCCACAAGAGACCCCTCTTGTGTCTCCAGGAATAAAACCTTACTTTATCTTTTGTGATATTAGCAGCACTCAAAGATCATCATTTAGTCCTTCAAGACTTGCAAAATGATTATGTTCTAATAATACCACATATAAGCCTAAGTTTTTATGTAAAAAGTTATTTCTTCTTCTATTCTGATTCCATTGGTATCATTTAGATAAGAACAGTGAGATAAATGCTTGCTTCTTGCTTTTATTTGCTAATTTCAGAAATAGTGCATTTGCCCACTGTGACAACACAAAAATATTTAGTGATATCCAATCTATTATATAATCTATTATATAATCTCACACACACACACACACACACACACACACACACATATATATATATGTAAAATCATAAATATTATCATAGATATATCCCAATAATTATTGGCTGCTCTCTAATATATATATTATAATATTATATTATGATAACATAATAATAATATTATATTATTATATAATAATATATAATGATATGATTATTAATATATTATAATATATATTGTATTATTCTCTCTAATATATATATAATATATATCCATCCAATCTATTATATATATACAGATCTAGATCTATATATATAGATATATCTATATATATATAGATATAGATATATGCCCATCCTCCCAATATCCACTATGGCAAGTAGAAGCTCCATTACACTGGCTGAGCCATTTTATTTGTTTAATTCTTAGTGTTCACTGTTACAGAATTCACTGTTATAGAATTTAACACTGTTTATAGCTCATTTCACCAAAGAGAACAATAATTATTTTAAAAATAAAGTATATCATGTGTTTTTTAAACATACAATGCATATGTTTTTCCTTTAATTTCTGATTAAGATATATGTGAATCTTATTTTACTTTTCATGTTTTATAAAACTATAGTTTTATAGTTTTGTAGCCGTTTCAAAAACAGGTAAACCCAGTTGTCAGTAATGATGGTAATGATAGAATATAGTCTCTCATTTGTATAATAAATCAACAAAAGAACTTCAAAAATCCATCAGTTAAATTATAGTAAAATCTTTACTATAGAAAACAATATATTATATTTCTTCTGTCTTTCAGTATGTACTACATTGTGTGCTACTATCAAATTATTTTGTTTTTAGGTCTCTTGGAGTACATTCCTCACCATGATAATTCCATCAGTATACATGTGTCAATACAGTAATAAGAACAGGAACATTTCAGTAATAAAAATAGGAACATTCCTTAGAAAAACTGCGGCATCAGATCCAGGTTTGGTAGTAGTACATATGGCAAACTTAGGCAGCTTTTTTCTATTTGAAAATAAAATTATAGCCATGTTTTATAGACCTAGCTCAGATAAAACCATCTCAGTCATCATAGCTAAAAAGTTCAGAAGTGTCTTCTGTCTGTTCCTATCTTCCTTCCTGTAGTCACTGGCTGTCTTGCTCTTGTCCCTCTTTCTCAGTCTTTGTCTTTTGCTCAGTGAATTCATTGTTAAGATTTTTTTCTGTGATTATGTCCAAATCTCTTGGCTTCTATCTTCAGCATTCTAAAATCATTTGGAAAAAAAAAATTCTCTCCCTATAGCCATTTCACAAGTATCTGTAACCAGGATCTCATGGTTTCACATGTAGCGTGTCTTTCCTTCCTTGTCAATTTTGACAGGAACATAGATGCAGTGATTGGCTTAGGTTGGACATGTCCACATTCACAGAGGGGAGGGAGTGCTGCTTTCTGTACTTTTAACAGAGGCAGCAAATTAATGCTTAATGACTCAAAACAGGAATATCCTGGGTCGCTAATACAAGAAGATAACTTGATAATTAAAACTAATTTATAATGTTAAGGACTTCACCATCAGATCACACTGGTTCGCAGCAACTGTTGACACTATATAATTAGAATTACATTGAACGTCAGAGCTGGAAGGAATGATAGAAGTGATTTTGTCTAGGCTCTTCATTTTTACAGAACGAAAGTAAATTTCAGATATTTACCTATAAAATATCATGCTATAAAGTAGATCTAGTTATATCACTCCACTTAAATGCTTCAGGGAATCAAATCAAGATATTATAGATACCTGAGCAACCATGTTTTAATGTCGCTGTTCAAAATAGCCAACTTACAGGATCAGCCTAGATAACTATCAGTGAATGGTGGATAAAAATGTGATCCCTGTGCACGGGGGGGGGGGGGGGCATTATCCAGCCAGTTGGCAAGAAGGAAAAAGTCACATCATTTCAAAGAAAATAAGTGAAAAGGAAAATAATTGGTTAAGGTAAATAATCCTGATTCAGAAAGATACGTATGACATATTTTTCACATATGTGGAATTCATTCATGAAAATGTTCAAATGAAAAATACAATGGGGGCTATTAGGAGAGAAAGGGGGACAGAAGGAGTAAAAGAAGTGTATAAAGTAAGGAGGGCAAAATTCGAGCGCATTATTTTCATGTATTAAATGTAACAGATCATATGATTGAATTTTTTAATTAGTATGTGCTAAAATGTAATAAAATAAAAGATTGCAGATTTTATTGAGTACTTATACAAAGCAAAATCTTTGCTTCATTCTGTTTTAGAATTAACTCATTGATTTGGAAAATCTCTTAAGTTAGTGATATTTTCAGAAGAATGGAAATGTGGCAGAAGGTGATGGAGTAATGCACTATACATTGTGTAAGCAGAAAAGTAGCTCAGCACAGGAGTTTACACTTTAGTGTTTGGGCTCGAGAGTCCTTATTTTTGACTAAGTGCTACTGCCTGGGGTTTTTTGGAGGAAGGAAAACATGTATTCTTCCCAAGAGTTTTACTGATGTATTCTTCACATCTTTCATTTAAATCTTGTAAGTCTACGTAAAATTTGTTGTCTTGGAATCATGCAGTTTATTTACATAGGGCAGCTACTTTTACTGAAATTTCTATCTTATATGAAACATAGAATTACATTGTGTATATCTATTTTTTTTTACTTTAAAAAATTGGGAAATTTCTCAATATTGCCCTGTCAGTTTTTACACAGAGACCATGATGCTGTATGAAGAATGTAGTAAAAACCACACAGTTTTGAATTGTGTGAATATCTCTTCTTTTAGAAGTCAAGAAACATTTTATTGGATTATTTAGATCTTTGGGGTAAACACATAAAGTGAGATAAATTAGCCAAATATAGCACAATGTATTGTATATTTATTTTCAAAATATATAAAATATAGACCAGCTGCTGTTCATTGAACAGAATTCCATGCATTGATAGCTTCATTTTTGTGGTAGAAAGTATTCTGAAAACAAGTGAAGACAGTAAATAAAGATTTGACACAAAAATATATACACTTACTGCTTTAGAATGTAGCTTCATAAAGAAAGATCAAATACCCTACTATTGTAATATAACGGTGATGTTAACTGATTTTGTAAGTCATTTTATATTAAAGTGAAAGTATCATACACTAAGAAATTTAAAGGCTAAAATGTACATTTAGAAAGATGTTCTAACCATAAAGATTGGGTTTTTATTCTTGTCTTATCCTACTTGTGCATAAATTTCAGGGAATAGTGCTCACCTTCCAGCTCCCAGGAGCTTCTGACTATCAACTTTCAATCGAATAGTGATGATTCTCTGGGAGCTTTGCATTCTCCAAGAGAAATCAGTGATATTCTGAATAATATATTAATCAAAGGTCTGTTGATTAAAGGATACCAAAAATAGAGACTTAATTCCAGAATCCTATGAATTAAAGGCTTAAAAAACTATTACCTAAATTTCTCCCAAGAGGAAGCAATGGAAAGGAGATTTTCTGTGTCTTCCTTTAACCGGAGACCAAAACAGAATGCACTTGTTCAGATTTCCTTCAAGCCATATTTCTTTCAGGGGTGACCTATGAAAGAATTCTTGCCAAAACCACGTGACTCCAGGAAGAAATATGTCCTCTGTTGTGAAAAGGGCAAATATCACTTCAACAAATACTCCTGTTGGCAAATTGTTAACAGGACTATCAGGAAGGGTTTATGTGATGATCCAGGAGATAATTGAGAAATTTGGGATGCTTGTTCTTCTCTTCCAAATCTGGCTTATGTTATTTCTGAGCCAAGCTGTTGACCTTTTCTTACTTCTTTTGTTAAGCTCTGGCACCAAAAGGATTATGTATCCAAACAATTTTAGAGAACCTTTTCACCAAGAGAGAAGAAAGGGGGCTTAAATTTATTGAATACTGCTGCATTTAACCTATTTAATTGGAACACGTTAATTATATCTAATTGCAAAGTTGTTTTAATTGGGAAATCAAGCATTGCAGTGATATTGGTGTGCATGATTAAACAAAGTAACTGAGGTCACTGGCAGATTGTGTAAGATTCATGCCTGTGATTGATTAAGTATGAAAGTTAATCAATTTAATTTATGTGATTGATGTTGATTCTTTCCTCTGGAAATTGCCTGTTTGAATCTTATTTTTATCAAGATATTGTGTGAGGAATGTCAACTGAACTACAGTAGCACTTCAATTTGTTTATTTTGGTATAATGATGTGTTTATTTCTGATCTAAGTAATTTTAACATGGCTTTTGTGTCACTAATTAAGATTTTCAAGTTACTCAAGATAAAATTAGATTTTCTATTAAGAAAATCTAATATTCTTGGGGAAATAACTCAGGCAACATGGGAAACTTAACCTATTAGTTCCATTAGTGGAGTTGATGGTTTCTTGCCTTAAAACATATGCCAGGCAGCTCAGGAACAAAGGTGTCCCTTTTTTAATCATCTCAGTGTCAATATGCTTTATGCTTCCAGGTCACTATGAGGATAATTCTAATAATAATGAGAGATGATGAACATTTATATACAGTTAATATGTGCCAGGCAGTGTTCTGATTTCATTAAATATAATAACTAATTTAATAAATTATGTAAATGTATTTCCTTTTGGAAACTTTCTTGCATCAAAGTCACAGTTATAATATCTTTTTATCTCCAGCCCCATTGTGATTGTGTGTGATTTAATCATTTCAGGTATAATTATCAGCCTAAGTCACGGGGTTAATCAGTACTTGATACATTTTTATATTTAAAATTGAAGATACTGACCTTGTTCATGTGATGGAATCTAAAATTTGTATTGGTCATGAATCTCTCGGGAAAATAGGATGTAGGCACTTTCTCTATGTAATACTAAAGTAGTTGTTTAAAGAGTCATCCTTGTTAGTTTTTCCACACTAATTGGCCCTGTCACTCCACTTATGGTTAAAAGAGACAGTCGTTTTAAGGATGGGTGTTAAGGATCTGGTGTGAGTGATCGTGCCGATGCTTGAAATGTAACATTTATACTGACAACCAGGAAATGTGGAAATTTGCGTCTAAAATTTCTCAGAGGCTGTATTCTTAGGACAGAGTATCTTTTTGTTCATAAGCCTCAGGCTTTACTATTAAAATATTCAGATGATTTGAGGTGATCTATGTACACTGTTGAGGATGATCACCTATATCCAACCACAGCTAAGTATAAGTGTTACTCTTACAGCAACACCTTCATAATTGTTTGATTAAATAATGCGGTATTATATCCGTGTCAACCTATAAATTTAACCATCACATAGCTTGAATCTATATGAATGGAATTCTTGATTGTCAAGACTCATGGCAATAAACTGTATTAATAAATATAGTGAAATACATATACAGTATTGTCTTTTTTCTAGATAATAGCACTAATAACAACAAGCTTGCAGTATCAACTAAAGTTATTATGGGTATTGAAATTTTACTCACTGGAAAACTTTTTTTACTTCAAATCAGTTTTCTGAACTCCATTGCCATAGGGGAAAAATGAGAATCAAGTCATGTCATATTCTGGTACAAACTCTTAATGTTGAATGCAATTATCATGTGTATATATAATGTACCAATAAAGATAATTTTAAAAAGAATTTAAAAATAAATAAAACTCAGTCTTGGCCAAAAACACATAAATGGAGGATAGCTGATGATGGATATTTTATAGAAAACCTATTTTAAATAAGAAATTACTCCTGCATGTATTTTCTGTTTCTCCTTTTTTTCTTATCTGAGTGAGTGGAGAAATCACTTGCAGGTATGAGAACAGAATCCAACATGTGAAACATATAAGAGATAATATGAACAGGAGCTCACTTCCTGAAGAATGATGCCACGTTGTGCTCTAAGTAGCCAAGAGTCTGTTTCCTTGCATTCTTTATAATATAGTAAAAAAATAAATTCTCCATTTGAAGTTACTGCAAGGTGTATATCCTGGGAATTTAATTGTTGTGTTTTTAAATTTATGGTTGTTGATATCTAATCACAGCCCTAATTGAAAGTTTGTTTTTTTTTTTTTTTTAGAGTTGGTCATAAAAGGAAAGTGAGTTCACATTTATTGGATATGCAAAGCAAATCTGGGCTGCAGACTGAACTATCATCATTCTCAATCAATGGCTTTTTATTAGGACAGGCAGTTCTAAAAGTCTTAAAGTGATACAGCATTTTAAAAGAAAAAACAAGGGCTCTTTCAAGAGTAAGCAAACGAGTCATTTGTAGAAAAATGAATGTACATTAAGATCTCTTATGAAGTAACTCAGATGCACAAGCTGAAATACTGCATGGCTTCTTTTATATTAACAAGTAGCATCAGGTTTCTCTTATATGAATAATAATAAGGAAAAATGTATTGTAATCCAGTGCAGATAGTGTATCCAAAAATGTAAACTGCCTTAGTACAATTGTCTTACATGTCTTGTATGTGTTTTGGCCTCCTTGTCTGGCTTTCAATCTGTATTTATCATAATG
Organism: Petromus typicus; assembly: GCA_004026965.1. Classification (NCBI taxonomy): domain Eukaryota; kingdom Metazoa; phylum Chordata; class Mammalia; order Rodentia; family Petromuridae; genus Petromus; species Petromus typicus. Next base: position 11,005 of record PVIR01002899.1, on the reverse strand, counting down.
TACTTTATAAGGTTGCATACGATAAATAAATGAAGCTGATAGTTGAACAATAAAAGGGTGGTGGGAGGAGGAAGGGGAAAGAAGGGAACTGAAATACATTACATACCTGTAGCAATCTCCTATCATGAACATAAACGTTACATACACCCTATTGGTGCTGAAGAAAGTAACAGAAAAGGAATCCGAATTAACAAATTAAAAAAAAAAAAGAATAAGCAGTTTTGATTCTAAGGAATTACAAAGCCATCTGTGTCTTGTTCTGAGCTCTGCTATTACCCTTCTTTCTCAATACCTGAAAATACTTAATTCCTCTTTATTTAATGAATTTATTGGTACATTTTAGGAATAAATTATGACCACATTCATCATTGAAAATTTGTACCTGTTCATGATACATCACGATGCCTATTTTTCTCTTCCTCTTCCCTCCCTTCCACCCCTTAATCCTCTGTGTACATGAGCATAGTTGCTATTTTTGTTCCTTTTTACTATCAAAATTTTTCTATCCCTTCTTTTCTTTCCTGTCCCACTCCTACTTCACCTTCCTCTTTGAATGTTTTCTTCCTGTTTTACAATACCTGTTATGCAGTTGGACCTCATTTAAACCTTCATTTTCTCACACTAGAGAAACAGTATGATGTTTATGCACCCATGTTCTATTCATTTCACTTATGAGTATGACCTCAAGGTATATCCATTTAGCTATAGATGCCTCAAGTTAAGCTTTCTTTGTAGCTGCAGAGTACAGCTTTATTATAATAACAGGAGATGTTTCTGTAGACTCTTGCAGGGATACTCTTTAAATTAGCACCCCCCCCCAAAAAAAAAAAGAGAGATACGGCAAAGCAAGCGTGAGACTGTAGAAGTCTTTAGAATAATGTTTTTTTCTATCTGTGTGCTACATTAGCCGCTACTCATCAGAGAAGTGACAGTAGTGTCAAAACTTAATAAAGACTTTGTCCTGCTCCTATATAATATTCATTTTGGTACTTTTTCATGAAGAGATATATATTGGGTGATGGAATGAAAGATTATCAAGCAATTCAAATGTCCAAGGTAAGATAGATTCATGCTAGCAATACTTTCAGAAGAAGAGACAAAAATAACAAGAATCAGTCTGAAATGGAAGCTTCAAGAGAACATATATGAATTCTGTGAGATTTTAGAATGCTTTACTAAAGGAAATGCTGACTTAACAGAATCAAAATCAAGAGCAAGAACTTCTTTAAAAATTTTAAGCACAGATAGTTGTATATAGGGATGTCTCTTAAGTTTAAAATTTTAAGTTATATATACATGAATGCAATGTGTGTATGATATAAAATAAGAAACAAGATAAAAGAAACCTTTGTTCCAAACATGTCCACATTCTTGAGCTCTAAATACAGGTATATTTTGGCATTCCTATGTGTTTCCTTCATATGTTTGGTAGAAATATTTCTATTATTCAAAATGTGACCACATAGATTGGCAAGTAACACATACACCTTTAGTGCTATGAATAGTTGAAGTAAAGGTTGCAAAGTCAACTTCATAAATCTAATGCTTTTCCAAAAGACTTTTTTCTCTTGTTTTCTTGAATAACAGCAGAATTTTGGTACCACTGGATCTATTTTCCTAGATGCTATGAAGAGGCTGCAGCTAATCGATACCAGCATGGGGCCGATCAGCATTCACTTAGGATTGTACAATTTCATGTTTTTTCCCTAACAACAAAATACATAGCTACCTATCATTAACTGAGGGTTTTATGGAGAAATCCAAAAATATATTTAGATATATAGAATACATCTCTGTACATATATCCATATGTAAATACAAAACAAATACAGATTTTAAAAAGGCTGTGAGGTTCAAAGAATCAGGATAAGGCATTTTTTTTTTCTTTCAGGAAGGAGCTGAAGAATATTGCAGCACATCTAGATCCAGCCAGATAGTGTAGCTAGAACCACTGGCCCAGTCCAGTAACCACTCCTCATGTGCGCCTCTGGAGTCTTGAAATATGGCTTGTCCAAACTGCTGTGTGTGGGAATTTACAGTCTACACAGAATTTGGACTCCAGTGAAAAACAGCTTTTCAATTCATTAAATGTTAAGACATGTATTCATAAAAATAAGTTTTATTAAAATTACTTGAACTCTCTTATTTTCAGTTTCTTAATGAAATGACTGAAAAATCTGAGTTATTATTTTCATGGAAAGCAAAGGACTCAGATCTATCTAAAAGAAAAAATACTTGCTTATAACAAAGACACTTTATTTTGTTGAAAAGCTGTGAAAGACATAAGTAATCTCACAAACTATTTCTTAGAGCAAAGGTATTTATATTTAGCTGTCATTCTTTCATTCTCAAACAATAAAGATGTCTTTCAGTTATACTTGTTTGTGAAATAAATTAGGATAAAATTTTATATGAAAGTATTTTAGTTGTGTAAACAAAACTTAAGATACTACAGGTTTATAAATAGATTAGCATAGAATTTCAGGCCTTCTGGAGTTTTGTAAAGTTATGTCATTTCTGTACAGAACTGTATATTATTTTATATTTACCAGAAAATCTGAGGCAGTACTCTGAATTTCAAAAACGAGTATTTTTTCCACTGGAGAATATCAAATGTTACACTAAGTAGAACAAATGGATGGAATTGATAAATTGTGGAACCTCAGTCCAAGTTAGGAATTTGCCCAATAAATTCATGTCAGAACAAGTTTTGGCAACAAAATAATTTTGAAATAAAGCTTTTGAGACCCCGAGGCTTTGCATTCTGAAATTGTGGCTAGAGAATATGAGGTCACAGTATCTTATTACTATGCTAATATTTACTAGAGCTAAAAAAGGCAGACTGTAGTCATGCCTTTTTAGCTTTCTTAATTGTTGAGTCCTATCAAAGTGCCTATTAAAATTATTTGTGTTATGATTGTATAAAAATAAGATTCAAATAATTTTTGTATTAGTAGAAGAAAAATAAACTTTATCTTTAAAATATTTGTGTACCTGAAAATTGATTTGCTTATTTTATCATGTTTTGTTTTCTATCCAAATATATTGATCCTCTAAGTCTTTAAACATCATTGTCATATTTAAGATAATAATTTGCAACATAGTGATATAAATTTATAATGTAAGCTTAAACACTGCCATAGAAATCAATCATTTTAATGTTACGCTTTTTAATACTTGATATTATACTTTTTGTGCCCAATATCCATTAATAGAACTTTTTTTTCTGTCTTTGCAAAACTATTAGTTGTTATTTTGTTAGTTAGAAAAATTTAAAGAAAAGATTATCTTTCATTTTGCCTTTGGCATTTAAATAATTTGAATGTGTAATTTTCAATGTCTTTCTTGGTTTAGTCTAACTCAGTCCTGACCAGGTTTATCTACAGTATTGATTCAGTGTCTTGCCAACGTGGAGGCAGTCTCTATCTACCTCTGTATCTCCTGTGTGACTCTGTGTGTGTGTCCTGTGTGACTCTCTGTGTGACTCTGTGTCCTCGCTCCCTTGACATTCGTGGCTCTCATTTACCTCTCCTTTTTGTCCTCGATCCTTTACTAGGAACTTTTACATCAGTCTTATCATTGAGTTTTTTATTACAAAGCAATACCGTGTTTTTCAAAATTTATTAAATTTGTTCAGTGTCAAGAATACATTATTATTTGGCTTTGGGATTATAACTGAATTCTGAAGAAGCATTAAGCTGAAGTTTCTATTGTCTCAGTGTTATCTTCATTCAAGGAAATTACCATCAGTTAATTAAACTGTCAGATAATTTCCTATATTTTTCAAAGAATGTTCTAGATAATTCTGCCCTGTGATAATGTATATAATTATGCTGCAGGTTTTAAAGGCTTCGTAGGTCTTTCTTTGGTTTTGTTTACTTTTTCCTATTAGTTCTGCTCAGTTAGTATACAGTGTGCACACCTTTTTCTTCTTGTTCTGCTCTAGTTAACCTTTCCAGATTCTCCAGTACATGTAGAATGTTGAATAGGAGTGATGTTAACAATTTTAACTTTGGAGAAAAGCACTCAGTCTTTCAGCACTAAGTATGATGTTGGCGGTAGGTTTTCTAGGATGACATTTATCGTAAGTTCCATTCTATTCCTGCTTTGCTGTGAGTTTTATCAAAATGGACTGGGTGGATTTCACCCAAGAGCTTTTCTGTACTTACTGATATAATTATGTTTTGTTTTTTTCTAAACTTCTTAAGACAATAAATTATATTAACCTTTTTTATTCAAATCTTTATTGGTGCATTATGAATACACATCATGATCGCACTCAGCATTGGGAGTTTGTACCAGAATGCCACACGACTTGATTCGATATTTTCCCCTTTCCCCACCAACCCTGCAATCCCCACCCCCTATTCCTTTTTTATCACTATTAAATTCTTTTCCCCTTTGTCATTTAGCCCTACACCCTATTTCCTTTTACATATTTTATTTCACTTTTTTCCCCTTCTCCCACCCACCCTCAACCCCCACCCTCCATTCCTTTTTTATCACTATCAAATTATTTTTCCTCTTGTTATTTAGCCCTATACCCTATTTCCTTTTAAATATTTTTTTATTTCACAGTATCAGCTATATACACTAGAACTCATTTACATCTTCATATTCTCATACCAGAGAAAAGATACAATATTTACACATTAACATTTCAATGTTAAACCTGCCTCGAATTCCTAAGATAAACCCTATTGGCAATGATAAAGAATCCTATTTATGTAGAACTATAATTTCTAAGTTTAAAATAGAATATTTATGCTTGTAAGAAATAATTGGTTTGACCTACACTTTTTAAAAAAATCTTTATTGGTACATTACAAATATGCACCATGATTGCACTCCATAATGGGGATTTGTACCAGTATAAGACACAACTTAATTCTCATTTTTTCCCATAGTCCTACCCACCCTACCACCCCCCCATACTGACCTACACTTTTATCAGTAGTGATTATTAGATTTTGTGTCAAAACAAGTCTAGCTCCTGAGAATGAATTGTCAAATATTAACTTCTCAAAATGTTCCAGAAGTATTGATGTAGAATTTATATTATTTTCTCTTAACTCTTTCATAGAAATCACCTGTAGATGAATCAGTTTTAGCAATGTCTTTATTCAGGTTTTTAAAAATTCATATTTCTTCAGTAGATGTTGTGCTGTTCAATTCATTAATTTCTTCTTGTTTGGATTTTGTAGTTTGTGACTTTAAAATTTTCCCTGTTTATGTAAGCATAAATTGTCTGTATTGTTTTTCGTAATTACTCATATCATGTCTTTAACTTGTCCAATGTCACTAATTTTCACAGTTCTCAATCTACATATTATAAATTGAGTAATTTTATTGATATTTTCTTGTTGCTTTCAAAAAATACCATTTTGTTGATTCTTTTTCAAATAACTGAATTCTTATTGCATTATATTTCTTATAGTTTACTTTCATTTGGTAAATGTCCCTTTTCTCTGTATTATGTCTTTACTTCTGCCGGTTTACACTTTATTTCTTCTTATTTTTCTTGTGTCAAGATAGATGTTGATTTTTAATTTTGTTAATTTTACCTTCCTTTTTTTTTTGGAGCAAATACCATACGCTTTCCATTAAATATGGCTTTCTCAACATTAACATTGTAGATGTGTATATTTTAGTGTGATGTAGCAAAGGAAGAAATTTGTGTGCTTTAAATACTTTTAAGTTTATTGAAACTTGATTAGTGTCCTAAGGGTGTTCTCTGTTGGTAAATCTTCATCGAGCTCTTCAGAAAGTTGTGCATTCTGGCCTGTTGAAGACAAAGAGTATTTTATAATGTTAAGTGGAAAAATTTGGTTGAGAGTGCTTTTAAGTCTTTAAATTTTGTTGATTTTTCTGTATATCTATTTTATAAACTATTGTCAAGGATATTGAACTGTTTTATTCTTACTGTAATTTTATTGTGAATTAGTTTCTGTCCCATGTATTTTGAAGCTTTTAGAGTCACTCAACTGTGCTAAAGCTTCCTGATGAATCAAACCCTTTCATTTTTCAAAAAACCTTTTTGTCCTGGTAAGTACTTAATATGAAACAAAATTTATCTGATGTTGACATTGTAATTTCAGATTCTCCTTTCATTAGCATTCACATAATATTTCTATTCTTTTCCTTTTAATATTTTTTGTATTTTGAAAGTATGATACTTATAGGCAGCACTTTACATTTTATCCAGTATGATAGTCTGTGCAATTTTGACTAGACACATTTAGATCATTTACTTTATATGTAATTATATATAATTTTAGATTTAAATGTGCTATTTCTTAGTTCCATCTGTGGTTCATATTTTCTTTTTCTTTTCCACCTTTTATGGCTTTACTCTCAGATTCTAATTTACTCATCTTTTTAATTGCTTATCTATACTTCTGTTTTCCTATTTCAGAGTAGTAACTATCTGAATATAGGCACAACTCGATAGTGCCTTGTCTAGAGTCTTTCAATCACCATTTTACTGGAATCCTTACATAGACAGTAAGCTATGAAATAAAATAAAAGTACCATAAGGAAAGACCAAAACTGAAAATATCTTAGGTGCCTGCTTATATGAAATAGTACAAAGAATCAGTAAATAATTTATTTGAATCAGCATTACAGGATTTAAAATCACTGTTAGGTGATTTTATTTTTAAATTCACTAATACATTTTGAAAACTTTTATTACATATTAATTTGAAGTTATAAACATGTTTAGTGGAAGCGTTCAATACTGAGGTCTGGCTATTTCTAGCAGGTTTTCCACACTTATTTAATTCTGATTTGAATCTGTCAATTTTATTTCCTCTTCATTTAACTAGAACATAAGAATTAACTCTCCCGTTTTTTTGTTTTTTGTTTTTTGGTTTTTTTTGTAAATACAAAGTGAAATATCTACTCAGTGTTTCATCCAAATAAATTTTTCATCTTACCAATGACTTAAATTATACACTCATTTGAATAACAACAAAGTAATTTATCCAAGGATTTTAGCGGTTTTTTTGTTGTTGCTGTGTTGCTGTTTTCTTCCTGGTATCAGTGATTGAACTCAGAGCACTATGCTTATGAGGCAGGTTTGATCCCACTGAGCTATATCCCAATCTAGTTCTTTGCAATGAAGGATTTGTCCATTTTTATGTGCCGTATTGCAAGGTTGCATAATGCAAACTTTTACAAATGTGTAATTTAGTTGGTACAGTTTCTACAGTAACACAGTGAGGATAAGCATAAAAATTGCAGTAAATCTATCTCAGATGTGAATGTTAATATTAATGAAGTAAATAGCATGTCTTAGCTTAATGGAAAGGAGGTAAAGTGAGTCTTATTTCTTTGTCTACTATTATCACATAAGAGACTCTGAATTAAAGCAAAAGTCAACCATGGTCTGAGGGCACAATACAGTGTGAGTCTGGATTTAAGGGTCAGGGTAGCTTTGCCTTATTTTTGTTCTACAACCAGTAACAATGGTGGAGTTTACTCAGACAGTTCGGGAGACTTTTAAGAAAAAAAAAAAAAGTACATGTTACCTGGGAATAAAACTGATTTTGAGTTCTATAATTTCTTTCAGTGATTTATGGACCAGTAATTTTAATAAATTGCCTCAAACTGTTGAATTGTAGAGAATTATTAAATATGTTTTTAAAAAATTACACTTTAAACAACAAACTAATATTGAGCTAGATTTCTTTACTTTTGTGATCTGTTTCTGCTTGGTTTATATAACCATAGGATTTGACTTTTATCACATAAATTGTTGTAGTGTTCAAGTTTTAACTGTCCTCCTTGCTTATGGAGCTTTTCAGAATCATGGCTCTGTCAACTGTCATGTTAACTTACCCTTCTAGTCTGGGGTCATCTGAAAATATGATAAGCATGCCTTCTTTATTTCTGTCCACTAAGGAGATAAAAATGTTTCACAGGAAAGGCCAAATTTTGCTTCCATGTTCCTTTTCTTAAATCATAGACAAAAGCTTGAACAAGTTGCCACTAGCATTACTACACGATGAAGTAATGTTAAAAGCATTCTGATTTTCCATCAGTGCCACATTCACTTAAGTCAACACTGTTAGTGTTAAGCGTTTATGCTATGTTTATGTTCAGGGTTGAATAAGGAGAAGAAATGAGATCAAGTTAAATTTACTTGTTTCATATTTTGAGGCAAAAATGATGATTTTGCATTTTGATTTATCCATTTTGACCAAGGTAAAACTATTTTTTTAAAAAGTTGAATGTTGACATATGTATGTATCAATTAATTTTGATGCTGTAAAACTACCTACAAAAAGAGTGATTGGCTGCCTTCCCAGTTGGCTGGTGCTATGATAGTATAGTTTTTAGTTCTAATTTATCATTTACTCTTTTAAATTGTCTTTTCATTCCAGCCCAGCCTGAACTCCTTTCTGTCTGCCTAATCTTTCAATATACCATCATATGAGCTCCCATTTGGTGGGATGTGCTGCATAAACGATGTTATCCAAGGTTCGTTTCACTAAATATTTCTCTTTGTTATCCCAGCCACAGGGAAAACAAACAAATAATGGAAAATAATGCAGCAACTAAAAAAACTTAATGCAAGTTTAGGGATAAATACTTCCTACAGAGAGCCAGAAATGAAACAGATTTTTCTTTACTATATTCTTAGTGTAACACTGACTTTCATATTTTGTTTATTTTTGCTTTTATTTGTTGTGATTGTTAAAATCACCTGCGAATGAAGGGAGCTATCATGTCTTTAAATGGCTATATATGTAAGCCTTGAAATTACATTTTACCAAAGACCTCAGGGTAATTGCAGCAGCTACTTGGCTTTTGAGGTACGTTTCTTCAATTTGAACTTTTTTTAAAAAAAAAATTTTTATTGGTACATTACAAATATGCATCATGATTGCACTCCATAATGGGGATTTGTACCAGTATAAGACACAACTTAATTCTCATTTTTCCCATAGCCCTACCCATCGTGCCATCCCTCCATATACATAAAACTTGTATCCTTACTTTTTTGTTACAATCTCATCATTTTTCCCCCTTTACCCTATTTTACATTGAGCATTTTCTATTTCAGAAAATGTAACATACAATCCTAGGACTCATTTACATCTTTATTTTCTCATACCAGAGAAAATATATGATATGTACCTATCTGTGCCCTATTTATTTCACTTATGAGGATATCCTCAAGGTATGTCCATTTAAGTAGAAATGATTCAAACTTATCATTTTTTATGGCAGAGTAATACTCCATTCTGTAGAAGAACCAAAGCTTTTTTATCCAGTCTCCAGTTGATGGACACTTGGATTGTTTCTGAGATATAGCAATCACAAATTGGGCTGCTATAAACATGGGTGCACATACGCCACTGTGATATGAGTCTTTTGATTCTTGTGTGTATATACCTAGCAGGGCAATGGCCGGGTCAAATGGGACCTCCAATCTTAGCTTTTTGAGGAATCTCCAAACTGATCTCCACAAGGGTTGTACTAGTCTACAGTCCCACCAACAGTGGAGAAGGGTTCCTTCTTCTCCGCAGCCTCGCCAACAATTGTCGTTGGCTGAATCTGAAATGGCAGCCATTCTATGTGGAGTGAGATGAAATCTCGATGTTGTTTTCATCTGCATCTCTCGAATGACTAATGATGTTGAGCATTTCTTCATATGCTTCTTAGCTGCTCTTACTTCTTCCTCTGAAAAATATCTGTTCAATTTAGATGCCCATTTTTGAATTGGGTCATTAAATTTGGGTGGGCTGATTTTTTTGAGCTCTTTATGTATTCTAGATAGTAGCCCTTTGTCTGAGGAACAGCTGGTAAAGATTTTTCCCCACATTGTTGATTGCCTTTTTACACTGTTGGTGGTTTCTTTTGGTGTGCAGAAGCTTCTTAAAAAGAATGAGGTCCCATTTGTTGATTTCCTCAGCCAATTCCTATGCTATAGAAGTTTTGTTCATGAAATCTTTCCCTAAGCCAATGTCTTCGAGAGTTTTACATAACCTGTTTTGCAGTAGGTTTAGAGGGTCTGTTTTAATATTTAGGTCTCTTATCCACTTTGATTTTAGCTTGGTACATGGTGAAAGAGTTAGATCTAGTTTTAGTCTTTGTCAAGTTAAAGCCCAGTTTTTCCAGCACCATTTGTTAAAGAGGCTATCTTTCCTCCATTGAGGATTTTTGGCTCCGTTGTCAAAGATGAGGTGGCTCAGTGTATCTGGAGTAGTTTCTGGATCTTCTAGTCTACTCCATTGATCCTCGGGTCTGTTACTTTGCCAGTACCATGCAGTTTTTATCACAGTGGTTTTGTAGTATAGTTTCAGGTTGGGAGTTGTGATACCCCCCACCATGTCCCTGTCGCTTAGAATTGCTTTGGCTATTCTAGGTCTTTTGTGGTTCCAGATGAAAGTTTGGATTTTTTTCTCTAGATCTGTGAAATATGCTGTTGGGATTTCAATTGGGATTGCGTTGAATGTGTAGAGTTGTTTTGGGAGTATAGCCATTTTGACAATATTGGTTCTTCCTACCCAGGAGCAAGGTATGTCTTTGCATTTTTTGATATCATCTTCTATCTCCTTTTTCAGAGTGCTATAGTTTTCAGAGTAGAGGTCTTTCACCTCCTTTGTTAGATTGATTAGTAGGTATTTTTTTTGGGGGGGTGCTATTGTGAAAGGCACTGACTCTTCAATTTCTATCTCAGTGGGTCTACTGTTTGTGTATACGAAGGCTATTGATTTTTGAACGTTGACCTTGTAAGCAGCTACGCAGCTAAAATTGGCAATTAGGTCCAGCAGTTTTTTAATTGAGTTTTTAGGCTCCTCTAGATAGAGTATCATGTCATCAGCAAATAATGACAATTTAACTTCTTCTTTTCCAATCTTTATTCCTTTTATTTCTTTCTCTTGCCTAATTGCTATGGCTAATATTTCCAGAACTATATTGAACAGAAGTGGTGAGAGAGGACACCCTTGTCTTGTTCCCGATCTTAGTGTGAAAGGTTTCAATTTTTGACCAT
>PVIR01002898.1:0-95790 GCA_004026965.1 Petromus typicus | reverse complement strand
TCAGCAGACTCAGTGGACTCCTCGGGACTCCGTAGGGTTGGGTTCGGCAGGCCCTGATCCAGCTCTAAACTCTCCACTGTTGTCTCACTTTTCCTTTTTCCTTTCTTCTTTCTCTCCACTGGGGTTGGTCCTTGCTCCTTGCTACAAGGAGAAATTCAGAATTAAAACTGTTGAGAAGTTTTAAAAACTAAGATTTCTTGTATAATCCAAGTAACGAAATCACATTCCGGAATTCCAGGTCCAAGGCACATATAGCCTTTAATGGGGAAAGTTACAAGGATTCTTACCAGAAATGTATGAAGAAATATCTACATGGGTTGATGCAGAATTCACTTTATTACATTCCCATAGTGACTACCACGGCTACAATTAATGTAGTAAGAAATGACATGCCTATGTTCAAAAACCTCACTTTTAGTTCAAACAAATGCTTCATTATAAAGTTTGACTGCTTCAGATATTAAAAAAAAATCAAATTATAATGCCCCTGTAAGTTACAGTGGAAGAGACATCTTCCTAATTTGCTATCCTCCTCTACTGACCAAAGTCTATTTATAAAACCTTGAGGAATCACTAGGATCTCAAAAATGAAGAGAAAACTATCTTCTCCTTGAGGAGTTTACAGTTACAAAACTACCAGAGATGGGGGCCGGGGAGTTAGCTCAGTGGTTCCGGTGCCTGTCTTGCAAGCGCTAGGACCCGGGTTCGATTCCCTGGTAACCACATACCTATACTGGGTGTGGAGACTCACACCCAGCAGCAATCAGTACCGCATACCACAGTGCCGGGCGTGGTGGCTCACGCCTGTCATCCCAGCACTCGGGAGGCAGAGGCAGGAGGATTGCTATGGTGTGAGTTTGAGGCTGAGCTCAGGGCCAGCCTGAACCACAAAAGTGAGACCCTGTCTCAAAAAACCTAAAAAAAAAAAAAAAAAAAAAACTACCAGAGATGGATGCTTCCTCAGGGATGCAGAGATGGGAAAAGTCCAATCATCCTGCAAGACCTTGCCAAGGGGGGAACAACTTACTCTACAAGGCCTAGCCTGAACTTCCTAGACAGTAAACTCTCCTTTTCTATACTCCCCAGATACTTCAACTGTAGTTTGCTTTAGGTATTCAAACTCTAATATTTCACTTAAATTAATTATTAACCACAACACCAGGCTCAGGCGTTCAGGGAACTATGTACAGCGCCTGGATCTTCTGTAGTTGTTCAAAAAATATTTGCACATTGGACGAATATTTTATACTTCTCTGATATGTTCTGCCAGCTTAAGTTCATAGAGGGCATTTGAGTGAATGTAATTTAAGTTTTGCATTCTTCTGAATGAGCAGTTATGCCTTGTACATACCAGTTAAGCATTCAACATTTTGGCAAGTGTTAAAAAAATGTAAGCAGTGGGTACGTGGATAAATAAAAATAGTAGTAACAGTCACTAATAATGACAGCAGCTAATACTTATACATAACATGTAAAACATACAGGCAGGTACAGTTCTAATCCTGTACATAAATTATCTCTGTCCTAGTTTTCTTGTTGCTGAGAAGAAAAAAGTCCCTGACACTCAACCTTAAAGAAGAAAAGGTTTATTTATCTCGTAGTCTGTAGAGGTTTCAATCCATAATTGGCTGGCTCCAAGTCAGGATGGCACATGGCAGAGGAGCAATAGTTCATGCAGGGGAAGACAACAAAAGCAACAAGAAGGCTAATCACAGCTTGTTCTATCCTTCGTATCTTATCCAGATTACTGAGGGCAGGTAGCACTCATACCCCTGATCCTAGGGTCCTTAAGCCTGGCATCACATCATGAATCAATTCCAGCCTCACACACTCTAGATTCAGCCACTTCTGAAAAAGCCCCATCTCATTGAAGTGAGGCTTTGGGGGAAATTAAACACAAGCCATAATAATATTCTGTGCCCCCACAAAGATTTGTGCATACCCTTTCATGAAAAAAAAAAAAAAAAAGAAACCATTTAGTCCATCTCCAAGAGTTCCCAAAGTCCTAACAATTTCAGTATTGCTCAAAAGTCCAAGTCCAGTCTCTTATGAGATTTAAGATAAGTTCTCAGCTCCAAGACCTCATACAAATGAAAAGAAAGCTAAACACTCCCAGCATGCAGTGGCACCAAACAGACATTTTCATTTCAAATGTTACAAACAGGGAGACAAAGAAATGAAACCAAAGAAAGTCCAAACTCCAGCAGGGCAAACATTAAATCCCACAGTCTCACTACTAGCATCTTTGGCGTCTGTGGCAAGTTGTAAATTACAAAGGGCTTGGGTAGTTCCCCCCCCCCCCCCCCCCCCCCGTGGTACTGGAGGTGATTGTAGCTCCCATGGCGTCTCTCTAGGACTGGCACTGATTCCTCCTTGCAGTTCACCTTAGACAATCCATATTCTTGGCTTCTCCAAACTTCTGGGGTCTCCATTGCACCTTTGGTTTCACACACTACCCTCCCTCCCGGAAGCACACAGCGTGGCCTCTCAAGCCTTCTTCTGAAATCTGAGAAGCCTTCCTGACCCCACAACTCGTGCATTCTTCATGTACCTAAAACCAGCACCATGTGGATGATGTCAAAGTCAGCCGTCAAATGAAGCAGTAGCAAAGCTTCCTTCTCTTTGGGCTATGGTGTCCAATGCCTATGAATCAAAGACCAGGGAACAACTTCCTTAGTCCTTAGCCATTCTGGAACACAGTGCTCAGAGGCTCTCTTCAAAGCAGTCTTTCACCTTTGCAATTGTTAGGCTGTGAAAGGTGGAGTCGGCTGCTTCTTGTGATGTCCTCAGGCCACTATTCTCCTGCTCCTGCTCAGCCATCAAGATCTCTGCTCTAGTTTTGCTGGATGAAACTTTGCTGATGCTTCCTTTCTGGCCAAACTTAAAATGATTCTAATCATTTTGCTGAACCCCTTGCTCTTCATTTTCAACATAAATCTAGCTAAATCCCCCAACAGTCGCCATGTCACTACCTCAACATGAGACTGCCTCGAAATTTCTTCAGCCAGACTCATTAGTCCACTGCCTTTAATTGCAGTCTTAGGCAAAGTCTCTGAAAAGGAGCAAAACGCAGACATACTTTTTGCCAGTACATACACATATCATCTGGGAATCCAGCAGCTAATGTAGTCCTTCTTTATAGAAGAAACCTCCCAAGCCTCGTCTTTTACCAGCTTTCTGATCTTTTGAACTCTGACTAGAATCTCCATACATATAGCCTAAGGTATTCATTCAGCTCTACTTTTACAGCTGGTATCTCCAAACCTTTCCTAACTCTTTCCCAAGTTCCAAAGGCTCTTTGAGGCACATGGACAGATAATGTCACAGAAAGGACCACATTCCTCTAATACTGTATTTTGTCCTACTTTTTTCATTGTTGAGACAAAATACCGAAAACTCCAACTTAGAGAAGATAAGGTTTATTTAGCTCACAGTCTACAGAAGTTTCAGTCCATAATTGGCTGGCTCCAAGTCAGGGGAGCCCATGGTAGATAGGCAGTAGTTCATCATGGCAGAAGATAGTGAAAGCAACAAGAGAGCCAATCACAGCCTTTTCTCTTTTATATCTTACCTAGACTATTTAATGCAGGTATTACCCTTAGTCCTATAGCCTTTTAGCCTAGAATTGTACCACAAATCAATTCCAGCCTCATACACTCTACATCTAGTTATCTCTCAAAAAGCCCCACCTCATTCAAATGAGGTTTTGAGGGACATCTAAACACAAACCATAACAATTTCTCTGATGATTCCAATAACACTATAAAGCAGACAGTATCTTTATTCTCATTTTTTGGTGAAGAATCTGAGCAAAAGTGAAGTTAGATTTCCAGAGTAAAAAGGCCAGGAAATGTTGGAAACAATATCTGAATCCAGGTATAAACTATGTTCTTACTCAACATGACAATGGGGAATTTAAATGCCAGATATTATTTCTTAAAGGACAGCTGTGTGGCTGGATGACAGAGCAGGTGCACAGAAACACTGTGACAGAGCTGAAAGGAAAAATTAGGAGTATAGACAGGCAGGGAGTTTAGACTTCTTTGCCATGTGGGGAAAGGGCCACAGTAGCAAGGGTAGCTGGGGAGTACTAACAACATAGCCTAGATACAACTATCATGAGAATGCTTGGAAAAGCCTTCAGAAGTAGAAGCATTAAGTCTCAACAAGTGACAGAACAGAGAACAGGAAAGAACCAACACTGTTGGTATTTCCCATGTGGTGAGTTGGTGGACAGTGTGTGAGAAAAGAAGGAAATGGGATGTCCTTGTCTAGAGGAAGGAGGTCCAGGATGCATACCAATGACCACTGATTCGATCTGCTTCTCTCAGATACTTTCACCCCTCAACAAGGCCAGCACAAAACCAGTCGATCTTTGACACTACAGGTTGAACACTGGCAGTCTACTTACCTACAGGGAAAGTTCACAGAGAAAACTACTCTAGTCCAACCCAAGGTAGTGAAACTCGAGGTTTCCAGAGTTTAATGGAGGAAAAAGCAAAAGTCTCCCATTTACCTCAGAAAAAGAGAAAACTCAGGTAAAATGTTTTAAAAGACACTAAACTTTACAGGAATATTTATCTCATGTTACATGGTTTCCCATAAGAATAGTGGATAACAATTATATTTTACAAAGTACTTGTACATTGCAATTGAGCTATTACAACTTCAGTCCCATAAGAGAGCCACAGAAGTAATCCTCATATTCTACATGAAGAAATTGATGTTGAAAAGCAGCAAACGCCCCAAAGTCAGCAGCAAAGCAAAGGACAACACTTAGCTCACTTAAGTCACAGAATGTATTTTTTCCATCCCACACATTTCCTGACTATTATTTTTAAAATTCCAGCCCTCCTTTGATAACCATAAATTTTTAATCTTTTTTTAATGTTACTTGTATCTCAAAATAATGATTAAGAGAATCAGCAACAAAAACATTCCAAAGACCAAATATTTTTTAAAAAATCACAAATCCACAACTGTTCATATTTTTATGGCTCTCAACAAAATGAGATTTATCTTTTATTTTTAAATGCAAATTTATAGAAGACAATAACATTCCATCATACCATTAAAATCATATGCTCAGAGACCCACCCACTCATTCTTTTGTAAAACTTTAGATTGCTCTCAACATTTCAAATTAACTTCATCTATATGCTAAATGTACTTTTTATAACAGAAAACTTTGCCTTCTACATATCTACTCCCCTTTTTAAATATTTATTCATATCATATGAATGTTAGAAACACGTGTTTCACATCATACTCAAAGCTATACTAAGCCCAAACTATAATCAAGGAATACAACTTCTTCAAAATAAGACAGTTTAATATGAATTGTGTGTGCATTTTCATAAATACATAAAATGATGAAAATAAGGAGGAGACAAGCCTTGCACATTAGGAGATTTTCTTAGTCAGAGGCTGGGGGTGGACAGGGTAGAGAAGACACCTACTCAAGTAAAACTACAAGATGTGGGCTGAGACCTGCTTACTTATTTGGGGATAAATAAGAAGATACTCTACCTGAAAAATCTTCAAAGTTATTTTCTGGAGGTTACCTTGGGCAACAGAATCAATTTTGAGTTCCAAAAATTCTTCCTGAAGCTCTTCTGATAAAGACAAATATCAGGAAGAAAGATTCCTTGTAAGCTTACAAATGGGATTTTAAAATAGGAAATCAAGAAAATATCACCTGAATTTATGCTCCAGGATGATTCTAGATAAAAATATATCTTTCCTCTTTTTGGAGTTAGTTTTAGAAACCTTACACTTCAGAGTTTAAATAACAGAGAACATTTAATCTCCAAATATACATATATATATATATACTATATATAAAATACATCTATATTATATATATACTATATATGATATATGGATTTATTATATGAATACTTGACTACCCCCTGAAGTTCCAAGTTCCTGAAGAGTAGTGGCCAGATAACATCTAGCAAAACTATATACATATGCACATACTCTTTGACTTAGCCGAAATTTACTGAGATAACATTTATAATACCTCCAACAACATGGAAACTCATGCACATGGTTGTTCACCAGAGCAAATATTTAATAACTGCAAAAAAAAAAAAAGAAACTAAACATCTAAACCTAAGCAAGTAAATAAATCAGGGTACAATGGCATACTATGCATCTGTAAAAATGATTAAGGAAAAAATGTATAAACTGATAATGTACACTGAAAAGGCCAAGTGCAAAAGAATACCCCATGTAAAAATAGAGGTGTAAAAGAAATAAAGCTTATGTATACAGGGGGTGGGGGCTGTAGGGTAAGTAGGAGAATGGGAAAAAATGAGAATTAAGTCGTCATATACTAGTACAAATTCTCAATGTTGACTGAGATCATGATATGAATATAAAACATGCCTATTTCACAATAAAAAAGTAGAGGTGAAAACTGTCATATCTATTTGTCATTATGAAAAGAAATAAGGATGGATAAGAAAAATAATCTACAAGGGATGGAGGAGAGAAAGAGAAAGATACAGGCAGAAATGACATTTTCTAAGGACATCTTTTTATACAGATTTGAATTTTGAAAATATGAGTAGTGAATGAAAAAAACAGTTGATGTTTAAATTTTAAACAAGTAAAAGACAAACTGCCACTAATCTCATTCAAAATACTGTCCTGTTCTTCAAACATCATTTATCCCATCATTCTCATCACTTTCGAGGCAATTCGGTCAATCCTCTTTCATGACTGCTGCCCTGATGTCCTGAGTAAAATCGCAATGTTTACCTTTCATGATCATTTTAGCTGTGAAGAGCCACAAGCCGCAGGGTGCCAGAACTAGTGAATAAGATGGATGATAACATACTAGGACATTTTTATTTGACAGAAGTTAGTTTACATGTTTTATCAACACATGGTGATCAAAAATACTTGTTTAATATATAATTAATGTTTAAATTTGTTAAAAGCATTACAGTAAAAGACACATGACCATGAATTCACCTTAAAATACTCTCCTTTGCAATGTGATTTTTACTGGAATTTTTAAAAACATTTATCGTATCTCCTGACCATTCCTTGTAAGTTAAATTTCTACATATTAAAAAATTAAAAGATAAAAGGGGCAAGCTCAAACAAGTCAATCCAAATATTTTGAAGAACAGTATAATTATATTACATAGAGAAGAAAAGAGACTTCAGTCTAATGGGTTTATGAACACAGGACTTGACTACACACTCTTAGCTTTTGAGAGAAAGGGGGAAAGCAGCAAATATATTCTACATTTTTCCTCTCCAGTAGTTGGCTGAAGAAATCCTGAACTATTATATATGTAATACTGGATTAAGCAAATGAGTGAATGTTCTGATATGAGCTTAGAATGAGCTACAAATGCGTATAATTTTTATAATAAATTATGTATGCATATATATGCCTAAAGTGCACTAGTATCTCGGTTCATGAATTTAATTCTTTCTACCATTTTGGTTGCAAATCAAACTGGATGAGAACTAAATCAATTTTATTGGGATATTTGATTCAGTTCTCATCTAATATTGTTTGTGAGCAGAACTGTGAAAAGAATTAAGTTTGTGAATGAAGGTACCACCATATGTGTGTACATACTGGAATGTGTGTCTATACATGTGTAGATATGTTTCTGTGAGCAAGTTTTGTGTACTTTGCCCCAGTCTTCACAACTGAAAGGACCTGAAAGTACAGATGCACCATTAACAATGTATGGTAGGGGGCCGGGGATTTAGCTCAGAGGTTCCGGCACTTGTCTTGCAAGTGCCAGTGTCCATATTTGATCCTCCATAACCACATACAACAATGCCACGCATGGTAACTCACGCCCATCAGCAATCAGTATCACATACCACAGTGCCCGTGTGGTGGCTCATGCCTGTAATAACCCCAGCACTCAGGAGACAGAGGCAAGAGGACTGCTGTGAGTTCCAGGCTTGCCTGGGCTACAAAGTGAGCTCAGGGCCAGACAGAACTACAATGCAAGACCCTGTCTTTTAAAAAAAAAAAAAAGTACAGTATATCTAGGAGTCAGACCTTTGTTTCTCCTCAAACAAACAGCTGAATCCAAGGCTAAAGCAGGGAATACAAAAGGCGAGCCTAAAATATCTTCCTACTTCAGAAAGTAAGGGTGTACTCAAAAGTATAATGTCCAAGTGACACTGGAGAAATCTTATTGCCCAAAATCGAGCACCAAACTGGAGACAGTTAAGAACTGAAAATCACTACAAACAATGGAACTCTGTGGGTGATGATACCTAGATATAGGAGAAAAGGGAGAGCTCTTGTTTACTAGAGCATCCAAATGATAAATGTAGAAATAGTGGCAGTGTTGGAAAATCATTTTGTAACAGCCACAGAAAAGATATATTTCCTTTAAAATCACAAAAGGAGAACAATTTAAAGAGCAGGAGATTAGCAAAATCTTTAAGTATCTTATGAAAGTGTCAACATCTTAAAGTTGTTTGTTAATTTATACGAGAATAAAAAGTAGAGTGGACAAGGCTTACACAAAGGAATAAGAACAAAGCAGGTCCAAAATCCAGCAGGGCAAACATTAAATCCCACAGTTCCACTTCCAGGATCCCCCAAAATCTACGGGAAGTTGTAAATTCAAAGCACTTGGGTGGTTGTGTCCCCATGGCACAGGCGGTGGTTAGATTCTGACCAGAATCTGCCATGAAGTATAGCCTAAGGTGTGCCAGTTCTAATTTCTCAGCTGACATCTCCAAACCTCTCCAAACTCTTCCCAAAAGCCAGCTCTGAACATGCGGTTACAGCAACAGCTCCACTTCTCTGGTACCAAATTCTGTTTTAATTACTTTTCTTGTTGCTGAGACAAAATATCCAACACTGAAAATTAAAGGAGGAAAGGTTTATTTAGCTCACACTTTGTAGAGTCTCAGTCCATAATCAGGTGGTTCCAAGGCAGGCTGGTATTGCAGAGCAGAAATAATTCACAGTATGAAAAAAATAGCAAGCAACAAAGATGACCAAAGCTCTTTCTATCTCTTCCATCTTATCCAGGCTCCCTAGGGTGGGCTCACACCTTACTCTTCGTGCTCTTGAGCTTAGCACTGCACCATGAAATCAATCCCAGCTTCACATAGATCCAGGCACCTCTGAAAAAGCCCCACTTATGACTGCATAAGGTTTTGGAAGGATACCTAGGCACAGGCCAAAGAATATCTATTACGACTGCTGAAGTGAATTCTGGGTTTGTTCTGCATCTTTTTTTCTGATAACCAAATCTGATTCCCTTGTAACAAGAGTAGACACAGCTCAGGCTAGGCTACGGTGTCCTATTCTGCCCACTAAGTGACTGTCCCACCAAGACAGACACACAACCCAGCCAGGCCAAATTGGGAGTTTTCCTTTTCTCAATAAATTAATTTTAGGGAATACACAGAAAAATGAATTCTTTCCTCTCAGGTCATGAAGTTGTATTGATGTGAAATCATGTCCATAGGCTGCCGTGACTCCATCCTTGAGAAAAGACAATTTGCAAAGGATAGGGCTGATATTCAGAGAAAGGCAGAGGAAGGTTAGTGACAAACAGCTTTGGTAAAATTCTCAACTAAACCACCTGAGTCTGGTTCCTTAAACCAGTAAGCTCTATGTTCATTATTATTTTAAAATCAAGCTAATTCAAGTTGGATTTTTGTCACTTATAACCAAGAAGAGTTCTGAGTAATGCAAAGGCCTATTAGTCTCACCATTTAATGGCATTTAAGGATACATAAAAACAATCTTCCATAATCTTCACACTACTAGTTTTCAGAATTAGAATAAACCAACTTACAAGATAAGAAAAAATGAAAGACACTATGAGGTTTGATGTTCAAAAACTTATTTTTGGTGGTAACAAAATCAAATTATTTTACAACAAAACATTCACTCAGAGAATAGGTCTATTACACATTTATGACAAATAAGAAACTCTCACTATATAAACATACCCACTAGGCAAGATAACTATGAGGTATAAGCCCAAAAGTTATATTTATCTTCTATGTGGCTTCCTAAGCCAAGAAGATTTTATGCATCTTTATTCTGTATTATTTCTATTAGGAAAATAAGGGTTTGTTTTTTTGTTTGGTTTTGTTTGGTTTGGTTTGGTTTGGTTTTCCAAATAGCCAATTTTATTATAGTAATATAATTCCTAAGCAGACAGACTTTTTAAAACTTCCCTGCCATCCTTATATATCTTCAGTTCCCCAACTTAAATTCTACTCACAAGAAGTGCTTTTGATGGACATCTTCATCACCCTAAGTATATCATGCCTCTAATTTGTTATTTTCCACCATTAAGCAATGGCCACAGAGGGCCTGATAGGAATGTTTATGAATTTAGAAGTTATACACTTCCTCTATTTTTGCATTTTAAATTTTCAATAACTGTTTTCTGACTCTTCCTTTTTCATAATCCATTCTGGTTTTACAGACCTAACATCATCTTGAATCTGGGAATTTTAACTTGAAATCTGTACAGGTTCTTGATGATACTGGTAGCTGATAAGGTAGCCTGGGGTTGAGTGAGTGTCCTTCTCCCCAAGCCTCATACCCGAAGGGAAGACATGGCCTGGGCCTCTGAATACATGGGCAGAATTTCTCAAATGCCTGTCCTCCTCCCCACTTCTACGGTAAGAGGCAGAGAAAAGGGAGAGAAGATACTGCTCCCTTCTAGTGGATATCGGACACTATTTGGAGCTTATGCTCCTTCCCAGGATAAACTATTGAATGTAATTAATCACCTGACTTCAGCCTGGAACTGATAAAGTGTAGACAGTCCCTTTATCAGCCACCTCCATTTCTGTTCTGCCCCTAGTCACTCAGAGATGCCAGCTCCAATGTGAGAAGAAAGCACTTTTGTCTTGACTATAAATACAGCTCTTGTATGTACTCAGAGTCAGAGTCCCTCCATGGCCCTTATCCACTGCTGCTGCAGCACTGGCATTGCTCTTCAGAAATCCAATGACTTCTTTCACCTTGGAAGAATTTATTTCCCTCTGTCCTTCCTGTCATTTTATTAGATGTGCAGGAGGAAAAATAAAAGTACATTTAGTCTACCATCCTAAAGCTGGAATCCTCCAAAGAACATTTGTTTAAATGTCTTTTGGCATTTTTTTTTTTACTTGAAGTCTTTTTCTCATCTACTAATTCCTTTAATACCTGACTCACTACTCACCGCTTCCAAGGAACCCCTACATCAGAAGAGAAACACTTCTAATTTTCTAAATCTTTTCAGGTATTCTCCATGTAACCAGACCTGCTTTGTTCATCCATTAATACTGTTTGTTATTTCTTGAATTCTTGTAAGGCTGTTTCTCTAACTAATGAAAGCTCACAGAGACTTTTGTGTTACCTTCCTTTCTTCCTGCGTTAATTCACTCTCAGTGAAAATTCTCATAAACAATGCAAGATAGGAAGGATATCCGAAAAGTACAAGGAATAAGACAATGGCCAAGCACATACCAAGAATCATTTAGTAACTGTTCCCTTACAGATGCATCAGACTGTAATGTGCAAGGAAGGACTTGGGGAAGACAGCAAGCACCCCAGGTGCTAGGAATGAACACTTAGTCCAAAGCCTCGGAGGGCAAGAATCTCAGCCATTATCACTTAGAGCTCCTCCCTCCTTACCATAATGGGTTCTAAGCACTTGGTCTCTACTCAAAACTTATATAACTTTTGTCTTCATTTTAATAAATGCTCAAACGTTAAAACAAGTCTCACAACTGAAAGAAATCCATCAATGCAATCTCCTGAGCCTAAAACCGGCCTCAATATAAATTTCTTTACTCTAAGTGGTGATGAGCCTCGGGTCAGTACGACAGCTGTCAGCTCCTCTAAGGAGAGCCAGAGGACCTTCGCTACCTTTCCTGCACCACACAGCAGCAGCCAACAGGTGGCCATCAGACGGCTCCAAAAGCTATAGAATCTGAAGTCCTGAAGTTTAATGCTTCAGAAGCAACCATCACAGAAAAAAAGAGGAAAAGACGAACCCTTTCTTCTAGAATATTACTAAGCTTGCTGGATTTGGGAGAAAAATATGCGAGACAAACCAAAGAAATGGGGGCTAAAGTTGACACACAGACTGGTGTTGACCACACCATTCCCCTCATCTCCTCTTTTTTGGCTTTTTATTCCTAGCAGATGTTAAATATAAAAAATTAAATATGCTCTATTTCCCCTGTGATCTTTCATCTGAGATCTTTGTTTCTCAAAGGATGGTAGAAGAAGCAGATATACTCTAGTTACCTGGGAGGCTTTTAGAATGCAGGTCCCTAGACTCCACCCCAGACATAATAAGTCATTCTCTCTGGGGATGTGGTCAGAGAGTCTACTTCTCTAATAAACTGTCCAGATGATCTCTTAGACTTAGAAAAGTCTAAGAACCAAAGCTCTAGAGAGTCACTTGTCTTTCTAAGGTCTGCACACTGATTCATAGCCAATCTTTAAGAATGATTCACCATTGAGCATAGTGGGTGCACGCCTGTAATCCTGGTACTCGAGAGGCAGAGGCAGGAGGACTGCTTCACATTTGAGGAGGCCAGCTTAGACTACACAGTGAGTTCAAGACCGACCTAAACAGCTGTACCCTGCATCACTGCCACCCAAAAGAATGAAAGGGTGCAAAAAGCTAAAGCTTAATAACCAGCACATTTTAAAATTAATTAACATCTTTTCAAAATTAAACAGGTCTATTGACCAATGGAATCATTAAATGGACCAAAATAATTTTATAGACACAAAGGAAAATAAATCAAAGCTAACCATTCTAAAACCTTATCTGGGCTATACAGAATTCTTGTTTGCTATAGGTCAACTCATCATACAGCCCCAAAATAAAGAGAAAAATATGTTTTTCCTTGTGTAACGTTCCTTGTGTAACGTAGCCACATTTCTAATGAGGGTACATCTCTATCAACCTCCTCTCAAAGGTTTCCCAAGTTTTAAACCTCAAAAGATTCTGCTGTCTTCTCACAGTCTTCAAAAACACTGCAAGTATTTCTCCAATTCATTTAGTTTATTCAGCCTAATTAGATTAAAATCATGGTCCTTTATTTAGTGCTATGTATATATAATAAAGCCTATAAAGTTTTCATTAGTCAAAATCCTGATTTCACTTATACATTTGACACTCAATCTTTTTTTGTAAAATAGCTCTTCATTTCTGCAAATTGGAACTCAAAACAATGTCTGCATATGATTACTTTGTTTCATATCTCAAATAATGTGAATTCCTTTAAGAAGAGTTCAACAAAATCACAAGCATCAGAGACTGGTTGAGTAAGTTCAGATATCCATGGTTTTCTACTACCTTTTACAGCAAACCAGACTCTTACTAGGGCTATGAACTGTCCTGATTATCCTAATCCTCCAATATTGTCTTGATTTCTTACTTTTCTTCATAAAACCAAAATAACTTGACTACCTCAGATCTGATTCTCCTTTAAAGATGCTACTACCCTAAAGAAACGCTTCAGCTTCACCAAAGTAATATGGAGAAGAAATCACTGGCAGAAGCCATAAAGTCATTCTGTCACCTCTTCAACACACTGAGATTGGATGTTCTTCTCTCACTAAGAAATAAAGCCTGTAATTTTCCCCCAAATTATAATCCTAATTTTGCTTATCTCTCAGCCTTCTACAATATAAGGTATTTTATGATACCACTCTGAAACCATGCCCACCTCTACCCTCAAAGCCCTTTGTTAAAGATGAAAAAAATGCTTGCCAGGCAGAAGACAGTTAATACTACAGGGCAAACATTTGACTTGGCTTAGGAAATTATCCATCCACTCCTAACAAAGTGTCCTAAGGAAGGAATGAACCACACACTAGATGCTCAGGTGAAGCACTGCACTGAAAATGGCCTTTCTCTAAAACTTAGCTCCTTTGTGCTGCCCCAACACAGCTGTGATGTTCTCACTTTGTTATGTTCTCCTAATATTCACATCAATTGCTGAGATTTTTAAGAACTCCTGACATAATAGTTGAAACAGACACACACAGGTGTCCTGCCTCTGCACTTAGCTATCAGAAATTTAGATTCCATGAGATATGCATGTGATGTACATATTTTGTTTTACATTTCCTCGAAAAGTTTAAACATCATATTTTGCATAAAAAAACTTTAGAAAGAGAAATTAGATTGGTACAGACAAATACCAAATTTCCTGTTTCAGGAATGCACTGCTATTCAGATAGGTTCTTTCACATCACTCACTCTATACCCAAGCCTCTAATCTCTACAAGTCACTCTGGTCTCCTCAGGCCTCATAAACTCAACATTTCATGAGCTGCTATAAAAAGGTAAGGTGACACATCCAATACTGAACTTAATGGTCATGTCTTCAGAGCATGGGGCCTGAGCAGTCAGTGCTCTCAGACATGGAACTCCGAAGACACCCACAGGTCGGCCAGGCCACTGCACCACTGATTCCTACCCAGGACCGTACACTTGACCACAATTCTAAAAGTCCCTGCCCACACTGTATCAGGTCTGGGATGACCTTTCCCTTCCACCCTGTGCATATTAACATTTTACTTCTTTTTAGCAAGAAATTGCATAGCCAAATTGCCAAGGTTATCTTGCAAGGTTATCACCAGGAGGTTTAAAAAAAAAAGAGGTTCATTATTGGCTGAAAGCTAATATGGACACAGAGAGCTCACTCATACGGCATGGAGAGGCATGAGGTTAGGACTCCAGCAACCAAACAAAAAATGCTACACACTAAGCACACGAACCAAACGGGAACAGTTGAAGTTTGAATAAAATGGGGAATTCTTGGAGTCTCCTAATACACAAATGTTTGGAAGCACCCTAACTCCAGGAATGCAATTAGCAAACAGTAACTTACAAGTCTGTCCCTTGCATTAGTGTCGATGGTCACCTCCAACCTTCACTTTATACAAGTGGGGTATGAAGCTCAGTCAACAGGAGTAAAGTTATCCCAGCAACTTGGGCTAAAGCCAAATGCAAACCACTCCACAGAGGTAGAAGCAAGGGCTCAGGAGAGGGATGAAGAGACATACCTGGCCTTTCTGGACTTTGTCCTGGTGGCAGAATCAGCACAGCTCCTCTTCTCCTTGGCCTCCTTGGTACCAGAGGTCTCTCGGGGCTTCCGCGTCTTCTTTGCTCCGTCCTTCTGCTTGGGCTCCCTGGCCTCCTTGGTCTTCTTGGGCTCCTTGGCCTTCCTGGGTTCCTTTGGCTCTTTAGGTTCTCGCTTCCTCTTTGGCTTGGGCTCCCTGTCTTTGTTTCCCTTTGCTGCACTCTCTTGATCTCCTGGCTCTTTTTTCTTCCGTTTCTTCTTTACTCCAGTACCTCCAGCCCCTCTGTCCTCCATCCCATTGCAGGATATAACTTTCCTAGGGAAAAGGGTGTCCGCTTCCTCTTCAGTAGTGTATAGGTCCTGCTGAGGCAGACAGTGCCTGGCAAGATCTTCAATTTTCTCTTCCTGATCAGTGCTGCAGTCAAATGGGGATGGGGATTTGTAGTCAAAATTGACAGAGGCATCAGACATTGGAGAGCTATTCAAGACTTTTAAATTTGACAACTGTAAAAGAGAAAAACAAGCATATTACCCTTCCACTGCATGCTTCATAGAGAGTTCTACTTAAGTATGAATGCACATATTTATTCTACAAATATTTGCAGGGTTCCTACTATGTGTCAGTTCCTAGTTTGTTCAGGGATACATGGGCAAAGTAGGACACATAGGGCTTTTGCTCTTGCGGTGCCATGCCATGGTACTGACAGATGGTGTATTAAATGATCAATATTAATTAGCATATTAAAATTTGGAAGATTCCACACTACATGAAGAAATCTGAAGTATCTATTAAGCTTTATGTCTAAAATAGGCAAGTAAAGCCAGGGATGTAGCTCAGTGGTACTGCAGCTGCCTACCAAGTGTAAGGTCCTGAGGTCAACTCCTGGTACAAGAAGGGAGGAAGGAAAGAGAGAGAGAGAGAAAGTGAAAGAGAGAAAATGAAAGAAAGAGAGAGGAAGAGAGGAAGGAAGAAGGAAGGAAGGAAAGAAAAGAAAGAAAGAGAGTGGAAGGAAGGACAGAAAGTAAGAAAAAATAAAACAGGCAACTATACGTACAATATTTTCCCATGAAAAACTTCTAGATGCCACTAGCAGTCCTAAACATATTGTTCTGACTGAGACTGACATTTGTCACACTAGTGTACAAAAGCCACTATTCAAATGCATTCTGAGACCTTGGTATTCAATTAAAATGCCATTATCAAGGTGATAAGGATTCAGCAGCAACTTTATTTCCCCAAATCTCATTCTCACCTATCAAGTAGCACTGACATTCAGCTGAGTTAATTTCAAAAAAAGAAAACTGAGTTTACTCAAAGTTTTGCCTGTAACTAAAAATGGTGCTATTCTATATGACCATCTAACTTTGCCATCAGATTTGGCCCCAGATAACTTTTGGCCAGCAGCAAAAACTAAGCTGTCTATATAGTTCTACTGTGACAGATAACATTAGAAAGGATGTGTCATAGGTGGTGAGGGCAGCTCTAAAAAGGCAATTTCAAAGCTGTTTTGGGGGACCATTTAAGAAAAAGTACAGCCTTCCCAAAATGACCGTTTTAGGAAATGTCCCTTTGCAAGTACAAGTTCCATCTCCTTCCAAAATATGTGGCACTTTATAACCAAGTCAAGGTTGGCAATAATCGGATAATAATGTAGGTGCTAGTTTTAGGGAATAGCACATTCTCCTTAGTCAGGGAAAAAAACAAACAAACAAACAAAAACATACACAGAGAACCCAGAAAGGACCCTGAGACTTCCCCTAAGGCTGACTACAGCACCATTTGTGAGTAGTCTACCCTCTTAATAAGAGGCTTGGCACAGGCTAAATACACAGACACTCGCCTAGGGAGTATGGTTTCCCTCCACTGTGCTGGTCAACCAGTCTATGCCCACAATTCCTAGTCTACCGTGGGAGTGATGTGGACTGCAAACTCAGCTGTGTATCTGCCCTTCTGTCTGTGCCCCCACCCCACCATCCCACAGTCAGATGCACCCAAACATAACCCTGAGAATACCAAGAGAAAAAGAAGCAAAGAAAGACTGTTTGTGCTTATTGTTCTTTATCATACGTGAAGCCTAGCCTCATAAGCCCAAATCCAGGGGAAGCTGGCTCTTTTGGCAAGTCTTGCATGCTTGGGGTGGAGAAGGGGGTAATTCAGCTACTATTTCATTAGAAATTTAATACTTAGGATTGATTAGAAAAAGGAGCTTAGCAGACATAAAAGGAATTTAAAATCAAATATAATAAAATGGTTAGAATGGTGATATCATGCCATAATTTTTTTTAATACCATCAACAGTTTTATTAAAAATTAAATATAAGGGGCCAGAGATTTAGCTCAGTAATTCTGGTACCTGCCTTGTAAGCGTAAGGCCCAGGTTCGATTCCTGGTACCACATGCAACAATGCCGGGACTCATGCCTACCAGAAATCAGTACCACATACCACAATGCTGGGTGTGGTGGCTCACACCTGTAATCCCAGCACTCAGGAAGCAGAGACAGGAGGACTGCTGAGTTCAAGGATGAATTCAGGACTAGCCTAAACTACAGAATGAGTCTCTCTCTCTCTCTCAAAAAAAAAAAAAAAAAATTAAATATAAGGTACGAAGAAACCCAACTGTGGCTAACAAATACCTAGTGAAACCTGAGATCCCATGCATGGCCATGTAGGAATTTACACAGCTATCTCCTTGCCCTCCACTGTGGAACTAAGTTTTCTCGGCACACAAGGGTGGACAGACTAAAAAGCAATAGACACAGATCTGCTCATTAAAGAGGCTTTCAAGGCAGCTTGATGTAGGTCAGTGAGATCCCAGAGACTCTTCCACTCCTATCTCATACTAAGACTCCTTTTCTAAAGGACAGAGTCTGCCACTGAAACTAGAAACAGGTGACGTAGGGTGATTCCCTGAAGAGGGAATGATAATAGTGGCTAACATCTATTGCGTACATTTATATTGATACAGTTCGATTATATGAAGCACAATGGATGATCTCCAACCTCTACAAGAATCCTACAAAGTCAATGTGAAGATGCCCATTGTGTATAGGAAGAAATGGAAGCTGAGTAACGTGAAGGTAGTGGACACCCAAGGCGACACAGCTAATGACTGGAGGTAGCCTGGACTTGAACACTGTGGCAAACAATGTTCACGTCACTGCGGACTTTATGACTTTCTGATGAATCCCAACGGACTGGATGTAATGTGATGGAACGTTCATTACTTTGGAGAATGATTAGCTAGCTCCTTATAAAACTAAGCATGGGCTTACTTGATGTCCAGGCAAACCCATTCCCAGAGAGTAGAGACAATTGTCTAGTCTATCCTCTCATTTTAGAGTTAAGATAATCAGTTCAGAGAGATGAAGCGGCACGACAGGGTTTTATTCCCAGGGAGCTGCTACCTCCTTTAAAATACTCTTCGATTCTTTGGTGAAGCCAACATTTTCTATCCTCCACAATCTTCAACTCCAGAGCATTACTCCTTTACTCTCAAAGGGAAACCCTGCCTCTTTGGAGGCATGTGGTGTCATTCCCTATGTCTTAACTTAGTTGTAGCCAGTTTATAAACTTTTTAAGCAATTTTTCTAGTCACTGCTGAGCCTGGCTTGAAGTAGAACTCAAATATTTCTTGGATGAATAAATGCTGAAAAACTCAACAAATATTTGTTTGGCAAATAAATTATGTCCGGAGAGAGGGAAACAAGGTCTAATAGTCTGAAGTACTTTGAGATTCCCACAGCGAATATGAAAAAAACTTCCCACCACACCCTAGAAGACTTAAGATTGAAAGTTATCTTGGGCCGGGGATTTAGCTCAGTGGTTCCAGTGTCTGTCTTGCAAGCGCAAGGACCTGGGTTTGATTCCCGGTAACCACATAACAATACTGGGCATGGAGACTCACCCCAGCAGCAACCAGTACCACATACCACAGTGCCGGGCGTGGTGGCTCACGCCTGTAATCCCAGCACTCGGGAGGCAGAGGCAGGAGGATTGCTATGATGTGAGTTGGAGGCTGAGCTCAGGGCCAGCCTGAACCACAAAGCGAGACCCTGTCTCAAAAAACCTTAAAAAAAAAAAGAAAGTTATCTTACTGGACTCTTGGTCATGGAAGAAAGGTTCTCCCATAGCTATTGAAGACTAGGTTACCTCCTGGTTATAGTCCAGGTTTTAATTCTATTTAATAATAGGACATTCTTCTATTGCATTTATTGCTGTACCTTGGATTATGAGGAAAAAATCTTTTCCCTTTAATATTACAATGCAATAGACTATATCACATGTCATGTATCTGAGAATTATCTTAGTTTATACTTTTCTGAGTACCAAGCTAAAAAAATGAGATGAACAAAAATCAATAATATTCCTATATCAGATTTATCACTGGTAATATGTCACTCTTCAAAAAAGTATGTCACATGGATTTTCAGTGATTAGAATTCATATTTTAGTTGTCCATTTTTTCGCCTAATACTACCTTAGAAATTAAAATACATATAATTTCTTAGAAGCAG
Organism: Petromus typicus; assembly: GCA_004026965.1. Taxonomy (NCBI): domain Eukaryota; kingdom Metazoa; phylum Chordata; class Mammalia; order Rodentia; family Petromuridae; genus Petromus; species Petromus typicus. The sequence continues at coordinate 76,207 of PVIR01002898.1, read as the reverse complement.
TTTATTTTTTAATACAGAGGATTCATTTTAAACATCTTATTCAAGTACTTTTCCTGCAACACTTCCTTATGCAATACAAGTCAATCTCTAACCCCTTTTTTCTCCATACACTAATTATTTTTTGATTAATAAGCATAATTATTTATTACTGAGTTTTGATTAACTGATAAAATCTGTTTAATTTAACTTGATAAAATTTAAGACAATGAAATGAAGAATTTTGAAGATCAAAATGTATTAGTATGTCATTTTTCTCCAAAGAGGAAAAAAATGAATTAAAAGGAATGGACTTTTTAAAAAGCAGATGTTTTATTTGTTACTACTTAAGTTTGATGATATTTTTATTGCTAAAGAGCTCCACTGCTACTGATTTACACTGAATGTTAAGTCCTTGAAAATCACCTCATTAATCCTTTTCTACAACATGAGGCATGACTTTCATATAAGTAATAGAAGATAAAACTGAGCTTGCCCCAAAATGGTAAAGTAGGAGTTTCAATACTGTTCTATAGAGAGCAAAGCCCCAGTTTCTTCCAGAGCAGTGCTTCTTCACTGTCTGGCACTGAATTTAGGGGGGAATGTTCGATCCTAGAGCTTACAGACTGCTTTACCTCTAATGTAATTTTCTATTTTCATACCCTGCAACACTCTCCATCTGATCTAAGTATCAAACTCACGATTTTGTGCTTGCAAGGCAGGTGCAGTGCCACGGAGCTACATCCCTGCTCTGTCCTGAACTTCAGTTACAAATATGGCAATTTCTTAAATTAGCTCTACTTATTTAACCTGATCCTCTACTATAAATAATATTAACTTTTACTTAAAGGCCCTATTCTGCTCACTAATATTATTGATGTGTCTAAAATGAAAATATAGCTAACAGTTTGGTATTAAAGGTCTTTAGATGAACCAGTAAAATCATGGAAGGTATGAAAATTCACTTTGAGGTAATTTCTATAGAATTTTTTTATTTAAATAAAAGTTCATCTTAAAGGATGTTTAAAATTAAAACATGCAAACTGCTTTTGGAACTATAAACCTGCCCACACATGATAAATGACAACAACTTGGAGGGTCTGGGGCCTCTTCAGTAATATATTCTTGTTAACAGCAGTTTAATATTCCACTTGAGTGATTCAATATGATCTAAATAGCCTTGCTGATGAATATGTGGGCTCTTTTCCATTTTTGTTATCTTAATGGAAACAGTAACAGAAGCCCTTGTACATTTAATTCTGCCACACTTGCCTGAAGCCATCCATTGGATAAATTCTGAGCAGAGGAAACTGTGTTCTCTGTGGTGCCTACCTACCAGTTCACAACTAACTCCTTAGCATGCTACGGTAAATGACACTTAAGTCACTGCTTTTCCTGTTACGCACTAGCCACAGATGAATCCAAGTTAACCTATGTCTAGGGACAGTCCAAAGAGTAATCTCTGTAACTACATCCCTGTGTCACCCTGTATCTGACTAGGGCTCCCTAGGAGTAGATAGAAAAAGAAGAGAGTTCCCCCAGTTACCAGGCTGTCAAGCAATTCTACAGAAGGAATACCAGCCCATCAGAGTCAGCCTGTTTATGACAGACAGAGGCAGATCTCTACATGTTCCCTGCCTGAGCCATATGGACTAGGGGTTTCAGGGTCTCTTTCAATATAAAACCACCTATGGCACAAAAGTACCCACTAAGGAGAGAGACTTTGGAGCGAGTCACACAGGCCAAAATTATCAGCTCCCCCTACCTTGAAGAAACCAAATGCCAAATAGTTGATACATTCTTCTAAGAAAAATTACTCTCTCTAGAAAAGCCCTCCATGAACTATTTTAAGTAAAAATTTCATAAATGAATGAATACTTTTTACTTGTCTAAATATCCAAAATGATCAATATGTTGAGATTAGCCTGTATCCCTCTCAGAAAAACATGGGAAGCTGTTACAAGAAAGGAAGTATTTCTCTCCTACATCGGTCTAACTTTGAATAATATTGTGATCTACAGTTTTCAGTGTATTATTCTTATAACCTGAGCCAAAGGAAAAATCCACATATTAAGCCATTCTTAACAGAGCACTATTATCACACAGAAAATGAAAAACAAAGGCAACAAGAACCAACCAAAGATTCAACAGTGCCAGTGCCACCTCCTGTTGTTAAAAGAGCACCAGGATGCCAGGCATGATGGCTCACACCTGTAATCCCAGCACTTGGGAGGCAGAAGCAGGAGGATTGCTGTGAGTTCGAAGCCAGCCTTGGCTACATAGTGAGTTCAGGGTCAGCATGAACTATAAAGTGACACCCTGTCTCAAAAAAAAAAAGCCAGATAAGAAATGAGGCCAATTACCTGCTTCTCTTTCTTCTGTATTTTCATTTTCATCTATTGATGGAAGGTATATATTTCTGCAAAACATGAAAGAGGAAAAGATCATGATAAAACCTGAAATAATACTTTTTAGATTAACCCTAGATTAACCATGACACATGCAAAAAAAACCCCAAAAACCCACAAAATAGAGGAGTACTTCCACAGAACATTTATGTCCAACAACACTCAGAACTCTTAAGTGCAGGCAAAACCCTGTCCAACAGACAGTAATATAACATAACATAACATAACATAACATAACATAACATAACAATATAACATGAATAACCTGAGCAGTATCATAATTACTAATTATATCCACATCTCTTTGGGAAGAAAACTTATATAATATTTACAATGGGGAAATCATTGCAATAAAATAGAAATGCATAAATACAGATAATGAAAGAGATTCTAAAAGGAGTTCAAAGTAACTTTCTCAACCAGGTATTGATGCTAAAGTGGGGAAGGTCACTTTTACATTTTATCATGAGCTCTCTTACCTTAGTTGATGTTTTAAACCACGTGCATGAATTATATTATGAAATAAACCTATTAACATATTTTACTTTTTATACAACAGAGTTTATCCTCAAGACTAATTCTTTTTATGATAGACAGTTAAGTCAGGCAGAAATATTATAGGCAGCCAGTCAGGGCTAGCTTCTCAAGAGTCAATGCAGAAGATGAGGACACATTACAACTGTGGCCAAAGGAGCACCTGCTGGAATGGCCAGGCCTACATCTTTCCCCAAAGAATAAGTAGTAAACTAAAGATTATACTCACCTGGTCCAATAATAGAAAACATCAGTCACCAGGTAGGTGACCAGGGCCTTTTGATCTATCCTTCCCTAAAAAGGTCTTTTGTTCTTTCTATGTATTCTTACTATGTGACTTGCTTCCCTATTGGACCAATACTAGCTAAGCAGTGATATATACAATCCTATAGGTTAATTATAGTTCGATCCATGTTATTCCCATATTGTGACTTTGCTATATAAATGACCCCCAACAAAGGACCTCGGTGGTCACCTACTTTCAGGTCTGACCTTGTCTCTCAGAGGCTCTTCTTGTCTCAATAAATTTTTCCTATTCTTTTCTTTTTATTGATTTTATGTACATTATGATCACAAACAACACTGAAAGTTTGTACCAGTGCATGACACGACTTAATTCCCGTAAGTTTTCCTACTCTCTCTTTTTTTTTTTTTTTTTTGAGACAGGGTCTCGCTTTGTGGTTCAGGCTGGCCCTGAGCTCAGCCTCAAACTTACATCACAGCAATCCTCCTGCGTCTCCTTCCTGCGTGCTGAGATTACAGGTGTGAGCCTTTAGGCTCAGCAATTTTTCCTATTCTTAACTTCAGTTGTTCCTCAGAATTAACTCTTTGATTTTAGGGCACATGAATTCAGCATATCTGATATCTAGGAAGGTTGGGAGCTGCACCCCCATATCACTGTCCCACTCCAACCACAGTGTCTTTCAAGACACTGGACTTGTAACAAATAAATGAATCATGAAGACTATAAAAGCCTAACAACTAGCTTTAAGATGTAGCAGAGCACTCTAGAGAGAAGAAACCAGAATCTGGGACTGCTGAGATCACTAACTGTAAGTACTTCTCTGGTATGACTCTAATCTTGCCCATGCAATGGAGGGCTTCTGATTCCAGGCTAAAATAGACAGTGCCTCATACTTATGGTTTACTTTGATTTCCTGGATACCCTGCACAGATCCAGGACACTAACCACACAGTAAATTATTCCAGGTGCACACAACTGTCCTTCAGTATCATAATTACTTATTATATCCACATAAGTGTAATATGTAGGCATTAACTAGAGCTCTAAGATTAAAATGCTGTTCATTAACTTGATTTCATTATCCCATATTATATTCATAAATTCTAACATCATTTTGTATTCCATAAAGTAAACAAGAATCATTTGTCAATTTACAATAGAATTTTGTTTTTATTAGTGCATTTGCAGTAATTACATTCATTATATGGAGTTTGTACATGAACATAACACAATCTCAATTCATTTTTAAAACTTAAAAATGAATTATAAATGAGATAGTCCTTGTTGGAAGTGGCACATTTGATATAAACAGAAAAATGAAAGATTTGTGATTCTAATCATCCGTGGCACCACAAGATGAATGAATTATAGTTCATAATTTTAATTTTGAATTCAATTTTGCTTTTTAATTCCACCAAGAGTTTGAGGTGTCTTCTATAAAAAAGAGTCATAAAATCTTGTGGATTCTCCCTAAGATTATATATGGGGATAGTGCAGTTGGCAAAATGCACAAAGGTCAAGGAAGTTCAAACCTGGAAAGTGAGCAAGGTGGAAGAGGGCAGAGAACGGGTTAAATCAGGACAAAGAAAGCCCTACCACTAAATGATGCTTCTAAGAATCACTGTGTGGGTTTGTATCAGAGGATGCAATTATTCTTCCAGAAAGTTATCAGTTCCCAGGAAATCAGGTAGAATTTTTAAAAATATTTTCTCCTAAGTTTCATTACAGTGGAGTCAATTCTAAGTAAGTCATATTAATATAAGTTTATCTGTTTGATCCCACAATTTTCAAAATTCTCAGTCCTAGAAAACTGACGTTTTCAACCATCACAAACTAAGAAAATGTAAAAAGAAAGTTGGAAAAAAATTTCAGCTAATAGAATATTATTAAAATCTAGGCATGGTGGCTCACACCTGTAATCCCAGCAGAGACAGAGGCAGGAGGATTGCTGTGAGTTCAAGGCTAGTGAAACCCTGTTTCAAAAAACTAAGGAAAAAAAAAGTACTAATAATGAGACAACCAAATGAAATAACTTAAAAATACAGAAAAATCCCACCAATGTCAAGAAAAACCTTTTTTCAATATATAAAGAGCTGATACTGGGCCAGGGATTTAGCTCAGTGGTTCTGGAGCCTGCCTTGCAAGCACAAGGTCCCTAGTTGGATCCCTGGTAACCACATACAACCGTGCCCAGTGTGGTGACTCAGGCCCACCAGCAATCAGTACCACATACCCCAATGCTGGGCGTGGTGCCTCACACCTATAATCCCAGCACTTGGGAGGCAGAGGCAGGAGGACTACTATGAGTTTGAGGCTTCCCTGAACTACACAGTGAGTTCAAAGTGAGCCCCTGTCTCAATCAATCAATCAATCAGTCAATAAGAGCTGAGATCAGCACAAAGGGGTATGAACATCAAAAAATTACAATTCTTCATCAGTACTACAAACCAGCATATAAAGAAGGATTCAAAAGCTGTCAAGGATGGTAAAACCGGTCCTATTTATCACTGCTAATGGCACTTTTAATTGTTCCAAGTTTTCTGAAGATCTTCCAGGCAATATGCCACTAGATCTATAAATAGTTTCAATATTTTTATATGCTAGTTCCAAGAACTATATCCCCCAGGAAATGAGCCAGGAGGAAATACACCTGAATCTTAAAGAAGCCTCAAGGATGAGGTGGGTGGATTGTGAAAACACCTATCACAGCAGAGCTTGCTTGGGCTCTGGAGAGGGGCCACTATTCATCAACGCTTCGTAATAATAGCCTGGAGGTGGTTACAAAAGCCAGAGGAGCTTAGGCTGGCAAGTCTGGGAAGGAGGTAGAACTGAAGCAAGTATAGCCGGGAGGAAAGGAAGTGGTGAAAGATGCTAAACCTAAATCTTTCCCCTTCACTTCACTGTATCCTAAAAGAGAAAGTGTACGTGAAACCTGTGTGTGAGTGATGCTACTCAAAGAATTCCTAGTCCAGCTCACCAAAAGCACTCCTTTACACAACTCAATATATTGCTTTTCTAGAACCCCTGTGTATAACCACATACCAATATGTAGCTACCCTATAATTACCAGATATTATCAATATCAGTAACTGTTCAATAAGCCTTCACTAACTATTACTTCTCTTAAGAGCACCCCACAATTTACAAACATTCTCGTAAATGACCCCTTCTTTTTAAGGCTTTTAAAAGCATAATTTTAGAAAAAATGAAACTAATCTTTCTGTAAAGCTAAATTCTAGTACCAAGAATAGATGATCTGATAACACCCTAACACTTGTACCTCTGCACAACACAGGAAAAGGTTTTATGACTACTGTTGTGATGTCATCACTGAGAAGTTGTGATTAGATCCTTCTGACTCAATAAAGAACAAATCAAACAAATTGCAGGCTCCCAACACTTCATTAGTAATATACTCAATTCTAAAACACCCACGGAGTGGGCAACACAGAAAATTTGTCGACAGGGAAAAAAAAAACTATGTCTTTAACTTCTAAGTCACTTGGAAATCGGTTGGATTCTGGTTCTCTTCACTGTGTTTCAATACTTGTACATGAATGCAGTATTTAATTACCTTACTGAGAAGATAGGCTATTGATAACAGTGACATTTCCAAGAGTCTCCCAATGCTCTTATGAACACTAAAAAACATCAAAACATAAGGCTCGTATCATTCAATCAGCATTCACCCTCAGAAATCACGTACATTCACTCTGTCCCGAGAACTGCCACCTTAACCATCCCTGCTCAGCAGAAGGGTCTGTTTCAGTACTCAAGTGTGTTCTGGCAAACAAAGCCAAGTGTACAGACCCCTCCCAGTCTTTTACATTCACAAAACACAACAGCAGATGCCTCTGACAAAGAAAAGGATGGAGAACTTTCCTTTTTATGGGCCTCCCTCCCTTTCAACTGTATCAGGCAACTTAGAAGATGCAACTTTAAAAACCAGACACTCTTAAGTTTTCCTCAATGACTAAATTTTCATCATCTACTAATGCTCTCCTTCAAATTTGAGGCTGGTTCTTAAGCACCACTGTAACAACAGCAGGAAATCCTGCTTTGTCACAGGATCAAGATGGTAGAAGGAAGCAGAAATAGGACACAAGAAGCAATTCACCTGGAAACAATTACACAAGAATGGACAGCTGTCAGTTGTCTTAGGGAATGCCCATCTGCCTGAAACCCCTGCCCAACTCTTACAAAGTTTCTTGACCACAAAAGGGGTCTAATGGTAAGAAAGCCCTCAGCTTCCTACTTATCTTAGTAACCTCCATGACTCAAAATAGACAAATTTATTCATCTTTTGCTCGGTTTGAAAGAGTCCCTAAAAGATATTTTAATAGCAGGGAGGTTGCACAGCCTAAAAGCTGGGTCTGATTCCAGGCATACGGAAGTTCCAGATACTACTTCCTCGTTAGTCAAATGGTGACAACTTCTGCCTCACAGGGTCTTAGAATTCAAAGGAATGCCAATTATGATGTCTGCCACACAGTATACTACACGAACTACATGGTGGTCATTCATACTGCTGATCCTTAAAGTTTCCTCTCCATTGTCAGGGTGCAGTATCATGCTCCTGAGGACAGGTAACTTCCTTCCACCAGGATTTTGGGTCCACCCTCTTCCACTGCTCAATTCTTCAGTTAGTCTTTCCTCATTTAACTTAGGACTCTCCTGGAATGTTACCTATCAGTGACGTCTTCTATAGCCACCCTGTAGAAAACGGCACCTCCACTTCCCTCCCTCATCATTTTGCCCTAATTCAGTTTTATCCCTGACACACATGACTCCCTCCTGTTCTGTCCACTTGTACAGGTTTATCAGCTGTATCAGTCAGACAGACATACACTGGAATGTTAGCTGTTCTGTTCATGCTACACGCGTGGGGCCTGGAATAACAAGAGCCTGTAGCAGATGCTCAGTGAACATCTGCTGGCTGGAAGATCATTTCCCCTCCTAAAATTATCACTACACTTATCCCTTTCCACAGTTCTCCTTGCAACAAAGAAATAAGTTTAACTCAAAATAGAAACAACACTAACAAATACTCCACATACCTGAAATTTCACTTCCTCCCATATCCTTCCCTCAAGCTGTTTTTAGCAATGACTCCCTAGTTATTCTGACTTCCTTGCAGCATTTTAATGTATAGCTCACTTGCTGTTAAATTCTCATCTCACTGGTTTCCTCAGAGGTCATTCTGTCCTGAATTTCCACAACTGTATAGACTTTCAGGCTCTGGTTCTTCCCATTATGTTTAATCTTGAAATGTCATTGTTCTCAGGACTCAGGATTCATTGCTCCCGATACTATGAAGTTTTCCTAAATTTTCCATTCAACTCTCAATCTTCATCTCTACCTGGTACATCTCCAAATCCAAGCCTATTTCCCAAATGCTAAGTGGACAAATCCAAGCAAACCCAGCCTACTTCTTATGAGGGACCCCACAGGTATCATCAAGAAGCCCAATTCTTCAAAACCAATCTTAAAATGCCACCCATTACTTACACACAAATGAAGAGAGACACAGAGACAGAGAGACACACATACACACATACGCACAAACACATGCACACACACACAAATGTGCGCACGTGCTCCTATGCCCTCTACTATATAGTCCCTAGCCCGGAACTAAGAATTGAAGAATGATTCTTGATTCTTTCCCTTAACCCTTCTAAATACCTAGATTCTTTGGGCCCTTCTCAGCCCATATTGCTTTATTCCCACATTTATGTATTTTTTTGGCATCATTTTTTGCCTAAAATAACCTAAGTGCCTCTCGACACTCTCTGTTGCCTACACTCTCACCTTATTACTCTTCCTGCTACTGTGTGTTTTCCTAAAATGCAAACAAAACCAATTTGATCTCCTCAGTAGGTACTGCTTCAAAAACAAACAATAACCACAGCTCCTCATAGTGCAGATCTCTACCTAATAAAGCTAACCTCTAAGTCGATGCTAGCTGCTCTGGCATCAGTCTCCACCTCAAATCCAACCATACTAAACACCTGCAAATCCTGACACCGATCCTCAGGACTCATTCATTCAGGCTGTGTATCTTTGAAAAATCCTTCCATTACTCTTCCTGGTCTCTGATCTTTCAAAATGTGGCTCTTGTTCTCCAACTTCCCTAAGTTTCTCAAGTATCTTGTTGATAAACTGTAGTAACAATAATCTCTAACTGAAGTAGTGATAATCTGAGTAGCCATACATTATCAACTTTAACTCTATGCGTGTGCATGTGTGCGCCAATGACTGTTGAGGGTCCAGGAACCCTCCAAGAAGGAACCCTGCTCTGCAGAACTGAACTCAGCATGACACTTGGGCACTAACAAAAGTCATCAAATACTTTTTTTTTTAATGTTAAACATCTTTATTTTTTTTTCCACCAGTACCAGGGATCAAACTCAGACCCTTGTGCATCCAAGGTAGGCCCAATACCACTTGAGTTAAATCTCCAGCCCTTATCAAATACTTTTATAAAAAACAAATGACAAATACCTTAGCCTTTGCAAGCCATATCATATAGTCTGTTTCAACCTCAGTCATCCTCAATTTACTCAAAAATACTATGTTCTAAGACCCTCAGTGGGTGCTTCAAAGTACAGATAGTACTGAATCACTCACATACTATATTTTTCTATAAGTATATATCTCTGATGAAGTTTAATTTCTAAATTAGACACAGTAAGATATTAACAGTAAAAAATAAGAATAACAATATATTATAATAAAAGTTTCATGGATGTGGTCTTTCCCACTCACAATAATTTACTATACTTTTACATTTTTCCTTAACCAAAGCACTTGTGACTTTTTTTCATATTCGAATTGCCAGCATAAATTACTCTTGTGCATTGGGGCCACTGTTATATAAGGGTTACTTCAATACAATATTACGGTACACCATGATCTGATAAGCAAGTAGCTGCTAAGTGACTGATGGGTGAGTAGGTGACACAGAGCAAGGATATGCTAGGAAAAGGAACCATTCATGTCCTGCAGCAGGAGGAGGCAGGCTAGACAAGCTCTCGTTAAGCTACTCAGAATGGCACACAATTGAGGATTTGTAAATTAAAACCTAAAACTCCTCTCAACCTCAGTTCCTATCTTTCCTGTGGCTCATTATATCCGGAGTCCTCACAGGATCCCTCTATCATTTCCCCCTATGGCCTTCATAAATACCTTTCTAGGTTCTTCCTCCAGCAGACTCACTCAAGGGTAGTCTCCCAGGTTTCTGCTCTCTGGGTTTAAGATTCTCACTTTGGTGAAACACTCTTCACTTTAATTTTTGTTTCCATTCAAGGAAACATCTGAATGGCGGGTAGATAACTGGGACCTTCATATGGGAAAGTGTTTCTATTCTACCATGATAATTTACTGGGTAGAGCAGTGATAGCAAACCTACAGCATGTGTGCCACAGTGGTTGGCATCACTGAAAGCTCTAACAGGTTTGCCATCCCTGGAGTAGAGAATCACAGGTTGGAGATGGCTTTCTCTTTGGAATTTTGAGATCACTGGCCCATTGTCCACAAATCTGAACCATTCTGATCTCTGCTTATGTTTATCTGAAATCTCTTCCTTCTCTAAGGCCTTTCAGGGTCATCTTTTCACAATGATATGCCTCAGGGCTATTTTCATCCATGATCCTGGTTTCCTGCTAGATTCTCTTAGAATCTGGAAATTCCTTAAGATCTTTTAGATATGAGAGTTCTTCTTGTATTACTTCTTCATAATTCCTTTCCTGTTTTTAATTAATGGAACTTCTGTTTCTATATCAGCACGACTGACTTTACAGACTGCACCTTTGATTTTTTTTCTTTCTCTTCTGCAAATGTCCTACTTTCTAGGAGGTATCCTCAACTTAATTTCAATAGGCTTTCTTATTTGATGGCTAAAATATTTTTAACATTCAATAATATTTTTTTGTGCTCTGTTTTATTTTTATAGCCTGTTACACCCTTATCAACTAACCAACGATGGAAGACCATTCAGATGACAAACGGTCTCTCCTTCCTTTCAAAGACAACCTTATGATCTAGTAGCAACATTTCTATACAACCAGAATATTTGAACTGGTATGAGAAAAGGCTTTGCTGTTTTAAAGATTTCCTATACATACCGAGTGAGCTCTGGGTAAGAAGTAATTTTCTAGATTGCTGATAACATCAAAACACTGAAATTTTTAAATCTATGAATTCTTTGAGATGCCTGAAACTTTTCTTTAGAATGCCTGAAAATTTATCAATAAGATCCTTTGTGACAAGTTGCCCTGGTATGTAAGTCAAGCTAGATAAAGTCTGTATGATAAATCTTTGGTGTTCGCTATAGGTTAGAGAAAACACACTGCTATGGTTTAGACATGAAATGTCCCCAAAGGCTCAGGCTGGAAAGCTTGGGCTCCACAGCAGCAGTGTTCAAAAGCAGGGCCTTTGGAAATTGACTGATTTTTTGGAAACTGAGATCTCTAATCTCACCAACAGGCTAATCTATTTGATGAACTCATTGCTTAATGGGCTACTGGGAGCTGGAGGCAGTGGGAAGGGGGAACACCCTTAAAGAGGATATTTTGTCCCAGGGCCCCTTTTGCTCTGGTTCTCTCACCCTTTTGGCATCCCAACCATTAGGCAAGTAGCATCCTCCTCCATGAGGGACTCTTTTTTTTAAAGGTTTTTTTGAGACAGGGTTTCACTTTGTGGTTCAGGCTGGCCCTGAGCTCAGCCTCAAACTCACATCACAATTCTCCTGCCTCTGCCTCCCGAGTGCTGGGATTACAGGCGTGAGCCACCATGCCCGGCACTGTGGTATGTGATACTGGTTGCTGTTGGGGTGAGTCTCCACACCCAGTATGGTATGTGGTTACCGGGGATCGAACCCGGGCCCTTGCGCTTGCAAGACAGGCGCTGGAACCACTGAGCTATATCCCCGGCCCTCCATGAGGGAATCTTAACAGGCCCAGAAACAATGAAGCCAAGTGACCGTGGACTGAAACTTTTCAAACTGTGAGCCTAAATAAATCTTTCAACCTTTAAATTGATTTTTTCCCCCTGTATTCCCCACTTCCATTTTGTTTTGTTTTGTTTTTTGGGATAGGGTCTTGCTATGTGGTCCAACACGGGTTTTAACTCACTATGTAGTCTAGGCTGGCTTTGAACCCATAATCACCCTTCTGTCTCAGCCTCGAGTGCTGGGACTACAGGTAGAGGCCACCATGGCTGGATTTTCACACATTTTTATTACAGTAACAAAAAACTAACATGTATACTTTGAACTCATGACTACATGTTAAAATGTATTTATATATGGGGGCCAGGGATTTGGCTCAGTGGTTCTGGCGCCTGTTTTGCAAGCGCAAGGACCGGGGGTTTGATCCCCGGTTAACCACATACCATACTGGGTGTGGAGACTCACGCCCAGCAGCAACCAGTATCACATACCACAGTGCCAGGCGTGGTGGCTCACGCCTGTAATCCCAGCACTTGGGAGGCAGAGGCAGGAGGATTGCTGTGATGTGAGTTTGAGGCTGAGCTCAGGGCCAGCCTGAACTACAAAGCGAGACCCTGTTTCAAAAGAGAAAAAAAAAAATGTATTTATATATGTCAGACTAAGAAGGAAATGAGGACAGATCCCATATCTATTCTGACTGCTACTATGTATCTTAATATAATAGTAGCTTGATTTTTTTATTCAAATCTTTATTGGTATATTGTATACACACATCATAGTCACTTTCGGCATTGAGAATTTGTACCAGTATATGATATGACACGACCTCTCATTTTTTCCCATTCCCCTACCCACCCACCCTAAAACCTTCCCACCCCCTATATACATTACTTTTCCCCTCTTTACTTTCCCCTAAACCCCATCTCCTTTTAAATATTTTTTGTTTCACAATATCTACTTTATGTTCTATAACTCATTCACATCTTCATTTTCTCATACCACAAAAAAGATATGATACTTACACATCTGTGACCTATTTATTTCATTTATGAAGATGTTCTCAAGCTACTTCCATTTGAGTATGAATGACTCAATCTTATCATTTTTATGGTATAGTAATACTCCATTCTATAAAAGTACCACATCTTCTTTATCCAGTCTCAAATTGATGGACATTTTGGTTGTTTCCAAGATTTAGCTATCACAAACTGAGTTGCTATAAACATGGATGCAAATATGTTGCTTTGATATGAATCTTTCAATTCTTTTGTGTATACACCTAGTAGAGGAATAGCAGGGTCAAATGGGACTTCTAAACCTTCTTTTTTGAGTAATCTCCAAACTGATCTCAACAGTGATTGTACAAGTCTGCACTCCCACCAACAGTGGAGAAGGGTTCCTTTTTCTCCATAGCCTCGCCAAGATTTGCTATTGGCTAATTCTGAGATAGCAGCGATTCTTTATGGAGTGAGATGAAATCTCAGTGTTTTGAACAATACTCTGCTGGCCAACCAATGGGTCACAGAAGAAATTAAACAGTTTTCACAATTAAACAATAATCCCAATACAACATGTAAGAATTTATGGGACACAATGAAAGCAGTTCTACAAGGAAAATTCATAGCAGTGAATGCCTACACCTGGAAAATAGAGCAAGCTCAAATAAACAATCTAATGCCAAACCCCAAGCAACTAGAAATACAGGAGCAAGTCAAACCCAAAGCTTGCACTAGGCAAGAAATTATAAGGATCAGAGCAGAAATTAATGCAATGGAGACTTAAGAGAACGATTAAAAAAAAACAAATCAATGAATCGAAGAGTTAGTTCTTCGAAAGGATAAATAAAATTGACAGACCCTTGGCCAACTTTAACAAACAAAGGAAGGAAAAGGTTCAAATCCATACCATTAGGAATGAAAAAGGAGAAATAACCACCAACCCAGTGGAAGTCCAAAGGATAATAAACACCTACTTTGAAATGTTGTACTTCAATAAAATGGAAAAAGTATAAGAAATGGATAGATTTCTAGACACATATGAACTTCCAAAGTTGAATGAAGAAGATATAGAAATGTTAAATGCCCCAATATCAATCTTTGAAATTGAAAATGTAATAAAAAACCTACCAACAGGGCTGGAGATTTAGCTCAGTGGTTCCAGCACCTGTCTTGCAAGTGCAAGGGCCCAGGTTTGTTCCCCAGTAACCACATACAACAATGCCAGGGATGGAGACTCATGCCCACCAGCAATCAGAACCAAATACCTCAGTGTCAGGTGTGGTGGTTCACACCTATAGTCCCAGCACTTGGAAGGCAAAGTCAAGAGGATTGCTGAGAGTTCAAGGCTGAGCTCAGGGCCAGCCTGAACTACAAAAGCAAGACCCTGTCTCAAAACAAAACAAAACCTACCAACAAAGAAAAGCCCTGGTCCTGATTACTTTATTGCTTAATTCTATACAATTTTTATTTATTTATTTAGAGACAGAGTCTCACTTTGTAGTTCAGGCTGGCCCTGAGCTCAGCCTCAAACTCACATCACAGCAATCCTTCTGCCTCTGCCTCCCGAGTGCTGGGATTACAGGCATGAGCCACCACGCCCGGCACTGTGGTATGTGGTACTGATTGCTGCTGTCCAGTATTGTTATGTGGTTACCAGGGATCAAACCCGGGCCCTTGTGCTTGCAAGACAGGTGCTGGAACCACTGAGCTAACTCCTCGGCCCTCTATACAACTTTTAAAGAACAGTTAACATTGCTACTGCTCAAACTCTTTAATGAAATTGAAAGGGAAGCAGTATTCCCAAATTCATTTCTAGAAGCAACCATTACCTTGATCTCAAAAGCAGTGAAAGACCCAACCAAGAAAGGAAAACTACAAGTCAATCTCCTTAATGAACACTGATGTAAAAATCCTCAATAAGATACTGGCAAACAGAATACAGAGGATCATCAAAAAGATCATACACCTTAACCAAGTTGGATTCATCCCAGCGATGCACGGATGGTTCAACATAAGTTGCCTGATTTTTTAAGAATAAATATATTCGTACTGTATATACATTTATCAAAAGTACTGAAAGAAAAGGACTATAAGCGTAAAGGATACGTGAGGTTTGAACTAAAAATCCAAATCCTCCAAAATATAGATCCCTAACTTGAAATATCAGCCATTTAAATAGTACTAGTAACAAGGCATTAGTGCTGTCAGCACTTTCAAACTGAGGAAGCCTTTGCTTTGCTGTCTGCAGAGCATGTATTGGCACTACTAACACTAACCTAAGACCCTCCTCTTCAAAAAACAAATATTTTAAATATTCAATTTATCATGTGAAGTAAAAGCTTTTTTTACTCTGCAGGATGAAAGTAACATAAGCCAAAAGGCAAATCAAGAATAGAGATTTTTTGTTTTTTAGGGTTTTTTTTGAGATAGGGTCTCGCTTTGTGGTTAAGGCTGGCCCTGAGCTCAGCCTCAAACTCACAGCACAGCAATCCTCCTGTCTCTGCCTCCCGAGTGCTGGGATTACAGGCGTGAGCCACCATGTCCGGCACTGTGGTATACTGTACTGGTTGCTGCTGGGGTGACTCTCCACATCCAGTATGGTATGTGGTTACCAGGGAATCGAACCTGGGCCCTTGCGCTTGCAAGACAGGCGCCGAAACCACTGAGCTAACTCCCCGGCCAAGAATAGTGATTTTAATCTTTTGTCTGTGAGAAGGCATAAGTAGCAGTAAGAGTAACAGTAACCTCCTAGTAAGGTTATTTTAAAAACTGTTATGGAGGGCCGGGTTTTAGCTCAGTGGTTCCGGCACCTGTCTTGCAAGCGCAAGGACCCGGGTTCAATCCTCGGTCACCACATATCATACTGGGTGTGGAGGCTCACGCCCAGCAGCAAACAGTACCACATACCACAGTGCCAGGCATGGTGGCTCACACCTGTAATCCCAGCACTTGGGAGGAAGAGGCAGGAGGATTGCTGTGATGTGAGTTGGAGGCTGAGCTCAGGGCCAGCCTGAACCACAAAGCGAGACCCTGTCTCAAAAAAACCTTAAAAAAAAAAAAAAAAAAAGCTGTTATGGAGCCAGGCATGGTGACATAATCCCAGCACTCCAGAGGCTGAGGTATGATCTTCATGAGTTCAAGACCACCCCACACTACATAGCGAGTTCAAGGCCAGCCTGAACTATACAGCAAGACCCTATCCTAAAGACAAACAAAAAGCTGCTGTTATGGACTAAGCCTACTATAAAAATCTACTTTGTGAAGTTCAGCAAGCCCAACTGCTGAATTACAGAGCTTTTATTAACTGGAAGAATTTCTTCTGGCTATTTAATTACTATTGAGTTTTTCAATATTTCACTATAATCTGTTGCCTCTGAGATGATATAAAGGCGTACACTAGGGAAGCTCCCCATAATCTAGAAATATTTCAATACTGTTGTACTTATAGAATCAGAACTTAGTGGGATTTTCAGTCATACTGTCAAATGTTTTAAATGTTTCAATTTTAATGAGACACGCTTTCATAAAACAGGAAGATAAATAACAATTCCATGTCCCAGTTCATCTCTTCAACCAGAGAAAGTAATTTCTTATGCCTAATCTGGTGATAAAAATCAACTTGCTTGATAAGAATCACTCCTAAGGGTAGGAGGAGAAACAAGCAGCCAAGCACTGGGGAGCTCGTATTACAGACCACACTGAAAGGCAAAACACGACTGTGCTTGTTTGTCGTTCTTAGACTACATCCCTAATAACACTAATCTGTGAACGCAAGAATAGGAAACCCAATCTCTTCACACCCATACCCACTCAAGGCTCAGAGCCCTGAAAATTCAAAGGATGATCCTATGTGGGAAGCCCAAGATCCAAGATCTCTGAAATGATATTCTTTCTATATTCGGTCTCAGAAAGCCCCATCAGGAGTACAGGACCCCTGACTCTTTATAATTTAATTCCTTTAGTGACAGAAGAGTAATAACTGAAGACTGGGAATGAAGATATCTACATCCTGAACACTAGGCTTGTGTAGTTTGGTCAATTTATTCTATCTCTCTGGGTCTCAATTTCTTCAACTATAGATGACTACAAAAAAACCACAGTCATATCAGGCTTCTACATGGGTTGTTAAAGGTTTTTTGTTTTGTTTTGTTTTGTTTTGTTTTTAACATCAAAGTAAGAAGCCACCTATACTAAACAGCTTAATTATACTGAGGCATCAAAATGATTTTAGATATTTTTTCTTCATGTTCGCCAAGAAAGCATATCAAGATGTAAAAGATGCAGCACAACTTGTTTTAGTTGCTTTACTCATTGCTGAGATCAAATAACCAACACCCAACAAGTTAAGAGAAGAAAGTTTATTTAGCTCACACTGGGTAGAGATTTTAGTCGTAGTTGGCTGGCTCCAAGGCAGCATGGCTTACAGAGGGGCATCACAGAGCCAAAAAGCTCATGGCAGGCAGAAGACAGCAAAGGCAAACAAGCAAGGGACCTTGGCAATTTTTTCTCTGGCCCTTTTATACTCTATCTAGGTTAGCAGGGCTTAGGACAGAGCCACACCAATCTGCAGAATGATTTAGTAATCACACAGCTTTAATCTTAGCGTTACACCATGAATCAATCACACACTCTAGAACAAGACATGTCCGAAAAGGCCCTATCTATGACCTCATGAGGGGGACATATAACACAAACCAAAACAACTCAAAATGGAAATTCCAAAAAACTACTAGGTATATTTTTTTAAAGTTATACAAAGGAATAAACTACTGATATATGCAATATGGATGAATCTCAAATACATTATGTTGAGTGAGAGAAGCCAAATCGAAAAAGACTGTATACTGAATGATTTCATTTATCTGACATTTTGGAGACAAAAACTAAGAGCTATGACTAAGAGAAAACAACAGGATAAGGGACACTCCCAAAACACTGAAGCCATTATTGTACACAGAGCCAAAAACAGACTTGTTATTTTTAATCCTTCATCTGAATCTGTTGCTGTTCACATGACCCATCAGAAAATGCTCATTTTAATCCTTCATTTGCATGTGTACACAGCCAATGAAAAGATGCTATTCTTGATCCTTCACTTACATGTAACAGGAAGCCAAAAGAATCTCTTGATAGGACAGTTTATACATGGTAGGATGCTAAGTGAGTGATAGGACAACTTTTCCGATATCTTATTTATACGAAAATAACCTCGGGATTTCAGATGCAAAAAAAACCAAATCTCCTTTTCTTTATTTTCGGGGTCACTGTGAGTCTGTTCACCAACCTACTCTCATTCTGAAGAGCGTACTTCTGTTTGCCTTCACTGAACACTTTATGTGTTTTGTCCAATTCACCCCCACAGGACTCTCCATCCAGTAACACAAGTAGATGGTTAGAAATCCAAAATATTCTGAGGAATATACAGAGGAAAAAGGAAAAGTAAAGACTATGTACAAAAAAAGCCTGTGGCTAAGATCCTTTCAGTCGTGGACAGAATGCACGGGAAGCAAATAAAACATTTGATAAAATTATCATTTAAGAAAACCTTAGAAGCACATTTTAAATGAAATGGATAGTCCCTTTAGGTAATGTTATCTATTGGAAACAAAGTCTTTCATGCAAATAATCTACATAAGTAAAATTAATGTCTTGAGTAATTCTGTTCATCTACATTTAAATTCTGAATTGTTAAAACTGTTTTGGAGCAATTTATGGTAAGGAATAAAATCTAACAGCTGAGAAAGTGTGAAAACAGAATCCTCATGTTAACAGAATTCTAACTCATGCAGTCATGGGGGGGGTGCCTTTCAAGGGTGCTGGATCTACATACGGTGTGTGGTGCTGGGATGATGGGTGCATGATTAGTCAATCAGTACACTGACTGGTTTGGTGTAGTTCTCGCTAAGATTAGGGTGTTGAATGCTATGCCCCCTAGGGTAGCTCCTCTATATAAAATAAAGTAAGAGAAAGACGGCTAGTGTGCTCTTGCTTGCCTGCTAACTGTGGACTCTATCTCCTCTGCAATGGCCCTCTGCCATGCCCTGTCTGCCTTGGAACCAGCAGATTATGGATTTAAACTACAAACTGTGAGCCAAATAAACCTTTCCTCGTTTAACTTGTAGGTATTGGGTATTTTGTCTCAGCAATGAGAAAAGTAACTAAGAGACTAACACAGACACTACTCAGCAGAAATGAGGTCTTCTTTGAAATGATAATAAAAGAAAAAGTACACACATATGGTCAGACTCAGTACTATTAATCCTACAGGAACAGAAGGGTTGGTCCAAGTGGCAAGACAATCCACAACCTGAAAACCTTTACTCTGCCATACCTTGGAACTCTTAGCACTAAAAAGATGTTTTTCATATACTATTTCTACAATGCTTTTGCATTAAAATCAAATTATTAAAAAAAAACTCAAAATTTTTCTTGAGCCCCTTTCCTTAAAGAAAAGAAAAACGGTTACTGTGTTCTCTCCCTATAATTTTCACTCTCCCTATAGTTTTCACTCTTCCTGTACACCATATTTTTCTACTTTTACTTGATGTAGACACTCTGCAGAACGGTTTCTTTTCCTACTTTTAATAAATGTAATATTTTGCTACTGATCGCACTTGTTTGCCTAATATATTTGGTAAAAAAACTAGAAGTTCTGATAATTTAGAATATATACCTGAGGGCCTGAGCAAAATAAAAGGGGCAGCCAGTAAAGGTCAACTCAAGCAGCAGTGAGAATGCACAAGGAGAGCCATCCTTGTACTCTCCGGGTAAACACAAGGGACACTGTTACTCAAGTGGTGAAGGGAACCCCAAGCAGCGCTCTCCACTCTCATCTTACCGGAGTTTCTAAAGGAGCCTCAGGCTCTACACTTCCCTGTTCAGAGTCAGTAGGCCAACACACCACACGGAGTACTGTGCAAATCCCAGCCAACTCGCAGTCATTAGGCTGGATCCTTAAAATTTGGTAACAACTTGACTCGGAAGGAGTCACAGAGGCCCACTAGGTATGGAGTATCCTAAGAAATAAAAGGACACTAGTATTCCTCACTTCATCCAAAATATCTGGCAATACAACTGAGTATCGTGGAGAACATTCTGGGCACTCAACAGGTCTGCATCTTTCTGTGAAGACGCCTTCTGAAGGATCCCAAACCTATTCTCTCTATATATAGGCCCACATAGACAGCTGGTTGGAGCTAGAGAGCTCCATTCTTGTTTTTACTACTGTAACACTATTTGGGTCCAGTAACTAAGGCATAGTAAGAGATGGGTACAGAATGGTAGTCTAAATTCTTCAGTTAAATCTTGTTTGTTTCAAAAGGAAAAAAAAGTGGTATGAAATCTCGTATGTTCAGGCTTGTATGGCTCTTTATCTCTGCAAAGGACCAAGAAGCACAGAGGTTAAAGATCTCCAAAAGGAAGAAAAACCCTGTCCTCAGATGCCTACCTGTCTTCCACCAGAGGCCAGTGTCCCAGAAAGACCTGGTATTTTCAAAAGACCAGTATGTTTGCAGATGGAGCCTCAGGGCCTTATAACCCAATTTTAAGACACCAACTTTCTGTGTCAACAACTGGGATCTAGATGAGGATAAAAAAAAGGTAAATGGTTCTTTTAAAAGGTCAAAACTATGCCTGTTCCAACTGGCAATGCTTTATGCACATCCAAGTTGACCAAAGAAAAACCTAGGGACAGTCAAAGCCTTTGAGAAAACTGGACACTGGGCAAGCAATTGCACCAAGCTACCACCTGGGCCCCTTCATTGTGTCAGGTGCCTGATGTGTCTGACTCTTGGCGCTGAAGAACTGATTATCCTGCTCCCAGATGGGGTTAGGCCAGCCACATTCCTCATCCCCACCCCAATTCCCACCCCAATCCCCATCCCTCACTTTCATAAAGAGGAATGAAAAGGCTTAGGGCAATGTGCAATGTCCTTGTCCAAGGACAGCTCCATCTACAAGAAACCCTGGGTGACCCAAATCACTCCTTTAGATTACAGGCATATAAATGAAGTTACAGAGAGCCCTAGTCAGAGCTTCTGTGGTTGTGTTTTGCTGGCAGGAAGGATATCAGTGACCTGCCCCCTCCAAACCCTGAAACGCTGTGTTTACTGAAGGAAGCAGCTTTGTCCAAGAACATCCAAAACCAGGCTATGCAGGTGTCAGTCCACAACAGGTCACTGAGGCCAAATCCTTTCCCCTGCAGGGGCCTCTGTTCAAAAAGTGGAGCCCGTAGCTCTTACTTGAGCAATGATATTAGGAAGAGGCAAAAAGCTAAATATCTCTATAGACTCCAAATATGCCGTTCTGGTGCTGTAGTCTGCGGGAAGGAGCTTGCTAACTAATAAGCAATCATCTATAAAACAGGAAACTTTACAACTCTTAGAGATAGTCTATTTTCCTAAACAGGTCACAGTTAATCATTGCAAAGGATCTCAGAAAGATATTTCTGACAGAAAGATATTTCTGACATCTCTGGAAAATTATAAGGCTGATAGAGAGTGAAGGACAGCTTATGGCCCCTCAAGACCCTAACCTTCTTTTCAGTTTTTGAGGAAACATTCTGGTCCTTGCTATAAGAATACAGTGAAAAGTTATTTTTTTAAAAAAATCCTACATAGAAAATAGTCACTTGAATTTTCACGGAAAGAAGTAGGAACAAAGCTACTCCCGTGAACCCCTGGAAGACTTGAGATTCTTCTTCCAAAAGCAAAATCCCAATACCATTCTGGGTACAAAGAAGTAAACAGGCACCTGTAATGAGGCTCCTGTTTCTAATAAGATCCATAATGTGGGTAGTAATCTTTCTAAGGCAATAGTTCTCAGGCTCTAACATATGCAACCTATCTCTCTGCCATACTTTTTCCTCCACAGGAAGCATGGAAATATGACCCACTACTCCTCATATTTGGGCTCTACATTCTCAAGCTAAGAGTGAAGTTACTCTGTGGAATGGACAACTCAACAGTTACTCTTTCCTCATTATCTTCTAACAGGATTTTTTCCTTCAACCCACCAGTGAGCCAACACTTCAAGGTAGTTAAGAGAACACATAACCCCCAGTGAGGAGAGCCACAGCCCCTTTCATCAGGAAGTAGGTACAATATATGAAGACAGAGATCTTCACTTGTTCAGCACACCGAAAAGAACTATGGGTTATGTGTATCTCAGGGGGCAATGAGTCAGGAGATCAGATGTGGCAAAGTTGACTGGGAAGGTAGGTGTGACCTATTATTAATTACGAACTGCCAGGACACATGTCCAAAAAGTTTTCAAAGCTCTACATGAAGACTTCTCAGTCAGAACTCAAGCAAGTTTTCAATGGATGGACTAGACCTGAGGTCAGCCTGAGGAGTGGGTTATATATAAAGGAAACTCGACAGCTAGCTTTTTACTGTAATCTGCTCTCTTCCTAAAAAGTATACATATCTTCCTTTTGCTTAGTATAATCTTGCTCTGCATAGCCTGTTTCTTTTCTTAATTTTAATAAGTGTAACATTTTGCTACTGTTAAAAAAAAAAAGAAAAGACAAGACAATGGATTCTAATCCAGTTCAAACTTCCTTCCATTCAGGTTTTACAGGTGAAATCCTGAAAGCTACTTCCAAATCCTCTGCAAATCAAGGAGGATGCTGCATTCTGATGGACTCCATGGTCATCTCAGCCTCCTATAGATTAACTACCTGCCCTTTCCTTAAGGCCTGACCACTTCCGTCTTGTCGGACTTAAAAAGGGCTAAGTTCTGCATTTTTAAAAATGAAAAATAGTTCCTAATGCTCTCTCATCCCCAGTTGTAATTCTACCTTCCATTAAACCTAAAAAGAAGACAGTATTAATGTAAGAGACACGATATGGCAAAACTGGCTAGGGAAATGAACAGGATCTGTCAATCATAAGATCCCAGGCAATGCAAAAATCTGTATATAGGACTTCTCTTGAGCTCCCATGAAATATGGATGGCATAAAAAGAGCAGCCTTTAGGGAAAGCTGCTATTGTGTACAAGTTTGCACAGCAGCCAATGCTGTGGTTTCTTAGACGTGTTGTGTACTTTTATTTTTGTTTTTACCCTCCTTTCTCTTTGTTTGGTTCTAGTTCACTCTGCAGAGCTGATTTCCCTCATACCCATTGCAGTTGCACTTTTCAAATAAACTTTTTGACACCGTTATTGGCTTGAACAACATGCTTGAGGCAAAAAGGATGTGGAATACTTCTGATTGGTGAGCCATTTCTGAAGTAATCATTCTGTAACAGTTGGGGAGGCAGCCAGGAGAGTATACTTTGGCATGGTCAGATATAACAGTCAAGTTCAGGTATTAGAGACCTAGGTAAGGCCTATGTGGGCACATTTTATTTCTCTCTAAAATGCCATGAGACTTCTTTCCTCTTCTTTTCCCTCTCTACTCCAGGCCCAGAATGCAGGAGACTGGTCTCAAAGCACACAGGGAACTGTTTGCAGCTTTTCTAGCTGTGGGGATGGGGAAGGGAATGTAGGCTTTTGTTTTTCTTTATAGTTGTTTGTGTGCACTCGGTGAGGATGGCTTTTTGTCTGCATCTTTGTCTTTTGTATATTTGACTAAACTGATATGGTCTCTGAATTATCCTAGTTTGTAAAAAGCTTTATCTCAGTTTGTATGTATGTCAAGGGTGTTGCCATGTTACTTTGCCATCTTGTCTTAGGTCACTATGTTATGTGCCACTAGCTGCTGCCATCTTTCTTTTTCCCTTATCTCTTTTTTTTCTTTCTTTCTCTGTTTCTTTCTTTTGTAAATTACTGGCCTTGAGAGCTAAGCCTCTGGATTTGGAAAACATATGGGCTTATGGAGAGCTAGAGATGAAAACTTTTTCTTTCTTCTCACAAGAAAAGTGAAAATCGTGTACTGTACCTTTTGAAGAGACCTTCCACTCTGAGTCCTGAAGCCTCAGATAAATGTGGGTGCATATGGCTAAGCAGCTGCATAAGAGGCCAACAGCACTCTGGTCCAATAGCCACTGGAGGTCATTATCACTTGGCTTTTGTACTTCTTTGTTTAATGCAGACAAGTTAAAGACCTATGTCTGATGCCTGAATAGAATAGCTAATTCAAGTAACTGTCAAAACACCAAAACAGAGCCATTTCAACCCTTAGTATCTCTTCTGTTAGAGTACATGCAAAAAGATGTTTTTCCCTGTATGGTTTCTAAGTACAAGCTAGACCATGCATCAAGAGCTTCAAGGAGGTAGTAAAAAGAACTTTGCTTGGGAAAGTTCTGCCATTACCTCACAGGAATTTGGACTAGGCAAGGCCACCAGATGGCCCAGTCTGCTCCTCCCTAATGAATTAATGGATCCAAATGTGGAGACAAAAGCCCCTGGGGGGTGTTCTTCTGTGGTCAGTGGTAAAATGATGCTTAATGTTCTTCGACAGAAACATCTCTCCAGGTTTTGTAAAGTTGCACAAACAGTACCTGTGTGAACTCTGGATCTCCTCCCTATGCGTGGGCAGCCACCTTGAGGAACAGAGCCCTACATATCTCCCTTTTCTCTGTAGGTTCCAAGACAAGTGGATGGAAAATCTACTGGGTTTCTCCACCATGCCGTTTTCACTGACTTTGCTATTAGGCTGTATCTTTGATGAATGGAAACAGGTTTGATCCCGACAATTTAAAACAAGGAACAGCTTCTCTACTATTGTAAAACAATCTCCATTCAGTATGAACTGGGAAGTGGTAAAAGATGGGTACAGAATGACACTCTAAGCTATGAGACTACTGCCTACTTATAGTGTTTCTGCTTGAAATATGAAAGGTTGAGTGAAATATCTTATGTTTAGGTTTTTATAAAAACTATAACAAAAGTAAGGTTCTAGAACTATGGTACTTGGTACAGTCTCTGAGAATGACAAAGGTTTCCTGGGTGACAATGTTCTAAAACCTCATTTGCCTCATTGGTCTAGCTAAACCTACTGAGGAAGAATAACCACACTAGGAAGTCACTTCTACTTCCCCCTTATAATCCTCAGACCAGCAGATGAGATCCATCCCCTCCTGGAAGCCAGGGGACTCCATTAGAACCTCATGCCCCAGAGGAGACTGATGTTCCTCAGCCCTCTCAACAACCCCCTCAGAAAACCTTCCAAGTTCCACTGGAAACACACAAACACCTCTAAGCCCCAAAGGCATGCTTTCTACTACTCCAATTCACAACTTGTCTTCTACATGAGAAAAGTCCCAGGATGGAAGGAAATACCCCAGTACATGTTCCTTTTTTGGCTGTAGATATCCAACTGTTCAAGGAATGAGTAGGCCAACTATCAGAAGACTCTTAAGTTTGCAGATGGATTTCAAACTTTGACCCTTGCTTTTGATTTATCACAGCAGGATGTCCAATATATTGTGACCACCTTCTGTACCCGATGAAAAACAAAGAATCCTACAAGAAGGTAAGAACTATGCAAACGAACAATAAACCTTTAAAAGGGGGAAGGAAACCAACCTGAAGAGGCTAGTCTCCTTTAGACAGAGCCAAACTGGGACTACAGTACTCAGCATGGACTAAAAATGCAGTCCAGTATGATAGCTGGTCTTAGCATGGGGAGGAAACAGTGCATTAGAAAGTCTGTTTATTAAGATACAGTGAGTGAGGTCTCTCAGGGTACAGATGAAAATATAGCTTTGTTTCATAGCTGGTCAGCAGAGGCCTTCTGCAAGTATATTAATGTAAATTCATCTTCTAGGGAGGGAGAGGTACTAATAGGACATCACTTCATCTGTCAACCAGCCCCAAATATTTGGAATAAACTGCAAAAACTATAGGCGGCACCTCAAAAACCTATAATCCAATTGCTGGACACAGCCTTTTCTGTGTTCAATAATCAGGACTCAGAGGAAAAAGAAAGGCAAAGATAACAGCTACTGCAATTGGTAATGCTTTAAACCTACCCAAGTCATCTAAGGAAAAACTCAGGGATAACCAAGGAAAGGATTCCTGTTTCAAGTGTAAGAAGACTGGACACCTCCACCTGGGCCCTGTTCTAACTGTGAGGTAACTAATGTGCCAGACTCATGGCAGTGAAAATTTGCCTGTCCAGGGAGGGGATAGGCCACCAACACTCTCATTTCCAGTGCTGATGACTGAAGAGGCCCAGGGTACCTGCAGTGCCCCTGTTCTCAGACATTACTGTCTCCTCTAAGGAACCCTGGGTAGTCTTGAATGTCATGGGTGAGACAATTCAACTGCTTAGAGACACAGGGCAGCTCATTCTGTTTTGACTTCCTTTTCTGGAAAACTTTCCTGTAAGTCTACAGCCATGTTTAGGGCTGAAGAAACTCCTAGCTGGAGTCTGTACTCTTCTTCTGACATGTCATATGGAAGGTCAAACGTTTAATGACAAGTTTCTACTGTCCCACAGTGTCTACTCCCTTGCTACAAGGAGATTTACTAACAAAATTGGGGGCAATACTCAAATTTTAGCTAAGGATTAAGACAGACTCTTCCTGGGATTCTTCCAGGTCTCACTGACCAAATTAGCCAATAGGTAAATCCTGCTACATGGTATAAGCAGTCATGCACTGTAAAGGACATCACAGTGACATAGCTGAAATCTTGAAAAATCAAAAGGCAGATAGGAAGGCAAAAAAAGACAGCCCTACAGTTCCATAACACTCTGGCCCTATCCCCAGTCTCTACAGAACCAGCAAAACCAGCCTACACTCCTCAGGAGAATAAATGAACCTTATAGGACATGAAGGAATTAAATAAGGACTCTGAAGGTATTTAGGAAACAAGCTGGTCCTTCCCCCAAGGGATATAGTGGAAGGCTATAAAAACACTTCATGATTTCTTTCATATGGGAAGAAATGCTACACTGGAAAAGGTCACTCAGGTTTTCACAGAACTAGGAGTAGCCAACAACCATCAAGTGGGTCTACAAAGCTTGCCCACTCTGTCCTACAACAACCCGGCAAGTCCAAATGGCCTCCTTTATTAGAACCTCGAGATGACTGGCAATTCGACTTTACACATGTGTGACCAGGTGGAGGATTTAAACAGATGTTGGTCCTAACTGATGTCTTTACAGACTGGAATGACGCCTGTCTTACTTGTTTAGCATGATAGCATGACTGTATGTTAAAAGTTCTCCTAATTGTCCTTGGTTATCATGTTACCTCATGTGCAAAAGGCACAAGAAAGTCTTTTCAGGGGCTGGGGATTTAGCTCAGTGGTTCCGACGCCTGTCTTGCAAGTGCAAGGACCCGGGTTCGATCCCTGGTAACCACATACAATATTGGGTGTGGAGACTGTTGCTGCCCAGCAGCAACCAGTGACACATACCACAGTGCCAGGCGTGGTGGCTCACACCTGTAATCCCCGCACTCGGGAGGCAGAGGCAAGAGGATTGCTGTGCTGTGAGTTTGAGGCTGAGTTCAGGGCCAGCCTGAACTACAAAGCGAGACCCTGTCTCAAAAAAAAAAAAGTCTTCTCAAAAAGTGAAATAAATTTTCTTAAAAAAAAAAGTTCAAGGTCAGCCAGAATTCAAGAACCTGTTTCACAGAGAGAGAGAGAGAGTTTTTGTAAAAATAAAGATAGCTTTTGAAAAAATGGTGTGGAGTACATAGCTGGCAATAGAAATTTCCTGCCAAACAGATAATACTGTATAATGTCTTGCTTCACTGAATCTAGCTGCTTTACACTAAAGGAAATATGCAGAATCTCTTTTTTTTTTTTAAGACAGAGTCTCGCTTTGTAGTTCAGGCTAGCCCGGAGCTCATTATGTAGCCCAACTGATCCTTGAACTCACAGTAATCCTCCTGCCTCTGCCTCCCTAGTGCTGGGATAACAGGTGTGAGCCACCACACCTGGAACTGTAGTATGTGCTCACCAGATGTTGAACTAGGGACCTTGCACTTGCAGTGCAGCCACTACTGAACCACTGAGCTAAATCCCCGGCCCAATATGCACAATCTTTAAAAGGGTCACTGTTCTTTGGAAATCAAGCCCGCATGCATGTAAAACAAGCACTATACAACTGAACCATATCCCAACCTTGTGTAAATTTAAACCAATCCACTAAAATCTGTCAATGCCATCCTACACTCTGTATAATTTTTTAAATTGATCACAAATTGGTATAGACCGATCACTTATTTTTAAATTCGTGTTATACTAGTAAATATACTGTTAAAAGTCCTGACTTCTATCATCTAATTCTTTACTTAGAAGTAACAAGTGGCTGAAAAATGACACAATTTTAGAAGGGTAGGTCTAAGAAATGATAAAATCCATGCCCAACATGAGCAAGAGAATAACACAGGAGCCTGCTAACTTCTTTATAAACAGTAATCAACCCCCAGATTAAAAGACAACCATTTGCAAATCTAAAATCACCTATTACCTTTTTATATTCTTCCATGTTTCCTTCAACATCAGACTAAGCACTGGGAACTACCTGAAGAGGCATGATTTAAGGTGTTCTTAGACATAGATTTTATCCAGTTTGGGGGTCAGCAAATTTCCAAAAGGCCACTTTGGAATACACATGGAAAATGAGACACAAATCTTCAGTCATTGGCAGCCTTTTCTCAAGATGCTAAATATGGAAATCAAAGTCTTTATTGGTGGAAGAATATCTCAGGCTAGTAATAAAATGAAGTAAATAACATCAGGAGACTCATTAGGTTGGATATGAAATTCAAGTATCAGTTCTTAAAAGGCTCAATCAAATCCTCAAGAGATGCTGACAAAGCTGGGTGTTACAGACAAATGATAAGGCAGCGCCTAAGGAAAGGAACATGAAATAGTAACACTCCAGAGGGCGAAAGGGTGCCATCAGATTCACTTGAGTCTCCTAAACCTACAGTGAGCCAATGATGTAAGAAGTACACATTTATTAAGCGGGTACGTATGTGAATTAAATATAAGAAAAAAGACCCATAGGCTAGATTCTCCATTCACACTATTATCTTATTTCAACCCACAAATAAGGGTAAAAAAAAAATCTACAAAAACAATTTTTGCATAGAAACCATTCCAGATTCTCTGCCTTCTGTGATACACATTTAAGATAATCCTTGTCTAGCCAAACACTCCACAAGCAAAAACAAACTCATACCGCATATATTTAGTAATATAAACCTTTGTATACAAAAAGGAGTAATTTCAAGTCTATTACTGTTAAATTCACTTTATCAACAAACAACTGGAATATTAAACAGTTAGTTCCACTTTAAAGTTCACCTTAGAGCTCGGCATTGTAACACACAGGCATCCAAGCTATTGAGAAGTATGAAGCAGGATAGCTTGAGGCCTGGGGGTCAAGGTCAGCCTGTG
The DNA here is from genome assembly GCA_004026965.1 of Petromus typicus. Lineage (NCBI taxonomy): Eukaryota > Metazoa > Chordata > Mammalia > Rodentia > Petromuridae > Petromus > Petromus typicus. Next base: position 46,794 of record PVIR01002898.1, on the reverse strand, counting down.
CAACATATTGAAACTATGTCTCAAAAATAAGTAAAAAGATAGGCCAAGGATTTAGCTCAGTGGTTTCAGTGTCTGCCTGGCAAGCGCAAGGTCATGAATACACCTGTACCACATACCACAATGCCTGTACCACATACCACAATGTAACATGGACTTTGACACATGTTATCCTAGCACTCAGGAGGCAGAGGCAGGAGGAGGACTGCTGAGTTTGAGGCTAGCCTGGGCTACACAGTGAGTTTGGGGCCAGCCTGAACTAAAAGCAAGACCCTGTCTCAATAAATAAATAAATAAATAAATAATTTACCTTGAATGATACTCATAGTTTAATGATCACCTTTGCTCTCTATATATCTGACTTTTTTCTAGATTCTCTCCATAAATCCAAAACTTTGTAGACTCTCTAACATTCTACTTCCAGAGTTACCTCCTTTTGAAAAAAACACAGTAATGAACTGCTTTTGTAACCAGCACTGCAAAATGAGTTTTCAGAATTAGATTTTTTCCAAGCAACTTCTCCAAACTTTCTCCTGCTTAGCATGTAACCAATGCCCTCTTCTCTCCTTAGCCCAAAATAAATTATACAATGTACAGATGCTGGCAACAGGATGCCAGAACCTGGTTTCCTTTCTACAAAAAAAGGCAGGATGACATACCACAGTGCCGGGCATGGTGGCTCATGCCTGTAATCCCAGCACTCAGGAGGCAGAGGCAGGAGGATTGCTGTGATGTGAGTTTGAGGCTGAGCTCAGGGCCAGCCTGAAGTACAAAGGGAGATCCTGTCTCCAAGAAAGAAAAGAAAAGAAAGAAAGAAAGAAAGAAAGGAAAGAAGGAAGGAAGGAAGGAAGAAAGACAGAAAGAGAGAGAGAAAAGGCTGGACAGGTTGAAGTGATGAAGCCAGCAGGAGATCTACATTATGTCTCTGTGTTCTTCCTCCCCTCTGTCCCTTACTGTAAAAGACCCCTTCTGATGATAAGGCAAATAGGTTCCTCTCTATTTCCCCAAAGCTACTGCTGAAAAACATCCTTTTTTCCTTTTTCCCCCAATATATGACCTTCTTTGATCTGGTCAGTGGTAAGCAGACAAGCCTGCACCTATGAATGTAAGTGCATGGTAATGGAATGACAGCACACAATTCTCTGGAGGCCTCATACTTAACCATCTGATCTCAAAGGAAAGGTAGTTTGATAACACTTTTATTGAATGAATTAAATTTTTTGCTTTGGACATAATAACTAAAAAATTGATTTTTAAAAATTGAAAAATAATTGAGATTAAAAACAAGTGAGATACCATAGACTTTTTAACTTTTTGATTCAGAATTGCCACATTTTAGTTTTTATTAAAGTATAACACACTTTAAAAAGTGCAGCTCTTCATTATCTGCACACAACCCTCAAAACAGCACCCAGAAACTAAACATCCACATTCTTTTCTGGTTGCTACTACTTTTTCCTGTAAGTAACCACGAACCTGATTTGTTTTGCATATTCTTGTACTTATAAAAGTGGAATTAGATAATGTGTCCTGCTTCTGTACCAGTTATCAATTTACAGACTCCCCCATCAACTTCAGTACCAGCTCTATGACATTCGACTGGACTTGTGTTTCTCCTTAACACATCATGATGCTAAGTATGGTCAGTAGAGGGAGCTGCAGGGACACTGCAGTAGAAAGTTTCTGGTTCTAAGGCTGTTTTTGCTTGTCCTTGTTCTTGCTCAAGTCACCACTGGAGTATGTTAGGACATATGTGTTACTCTGCTCCAGTCATATACCTAAAGCACACAGTCCTCAGCTGCAGTCTGGGCTTGGGGACCATCTTCTGGGGCCCTCCAGACACAGACACCAGAAATCCCAGGTCTCACACACACAATGTGTCCTGACTGCTTCTGCTTACTTACATGGCAGAGAACTGTTTTTTTCTGCAACCCTGTCAACAAAGATACCATGTGTACAGAGGCACAGTGATTCCCGCTGCATGCCAGCCCACAGACCAACCTCAAGTGAACCCTGTTTCCTAGGACCTTTGCAATGTGGGTACTGAATTCTCCAGGCTTGTGTTCATGCCCACCTTTCTTCTACATCTATATCTCATCTTCATCTTCATCTACCTCACTTCAGAGGGTTGTTTCCTGCTCACCCAACAGCAGCCAACTTCTACAGCTCCAACCCAAGCAACCCAGAGAACTGTCACTCACTGACACAACACTACAGCTTGTCCAGTGAAATCTGAACACCAGTACTGGGGGGGGGGGCCCCTCCTATCTATAGAGTATAAATAATGTTCTAAAGTTACTCAACCTTAAGAAGTGGCAACGCTTAGCTTTGATCCAGAACATGGAATCTAAAAACCAAAGGTTTCATTATAGTCTCCATTCTGGGTGAAATTAAAAATATTTTGTCAAACTCTGTCCTAGGAAGACTGAGATAGTGTCATTTTGTCACTACCTCCCATTACCCAGTACTGTGCTTGGGATGCAGAAAGTGCTTCCTATAAATATCCTTTGAATGAAAGAAAATCCTAACATTGAAATAAATTCTCATGTTCAGTCATTGTTAGCCTGTACTCTGAGTGTTACATACGAACTCCAACTGGGAAATTATGATACTGCAGATTATCTTACTTACACTTTCTAAGTACTAAAACCAAGTAAAAAAGGAAGCACTAAATTTGAGGAGTTTGAATTGAAAACGAAAAGATCAGAGTCATACAAAAAAGAACAAAAATAAGATGCAGTAAGAGACCTAAGCAAAACAGTTGAAGAAATGCAAAAAGAATGCACTTGGCAATGCAAAAGGAAATAAAACAGCACACACACACAAAAAAAACCCCAGAAACATTAAGACTTCATTAAGAAAAACAAGCCATAAAAAACTATCAATGAAATCTTTTTTTTTTTTTAGGTTTTTGGAGACAGGGTCTCGCTTTGTGGTTCAGGCTGGCCCTGAGCTCAGCCTCAAACTCACATCACAATCCTCCTGCCTCTGCCTCCCAAGTGCTGGGATGACAGGCGTGAGCCACCACGACCGGCCCTGTGGTATGTGGTACTGCTTGCTACTGGGTGTGGGTCTCCACACCCAGTATTGTTATGTGGTTACCAGGGAATCGAACCCGGGTCCTTGCGCTTGTGAGACAGGCGCCGGAACCACTGAGCTAACTCCCCAGCCCCTCAATGAAATCTTTGAAGCATTTATTTCTAAAACACACCCAAACAAGGACTGGAAGTGAAGGTAAAGAAAGGTGGGGACCTCCTTCTGTCTTATCCCAAGCAGAGAACAGCTCCCTAGCCATAAGCCAAGAAAAGCAGCTCAGATGAGGACTACCAACAAGTAATCCAGCTCTAACTACAGCCTTAAGGATGAAGAGGAAACAGCCAAGAGTGGGTTCAGAATTAATGTAAGTATATAGGTAAATGAGAAGGCGCCGTTATTGCTCAATGTTCAGATAAACAACGGCTTGAACTTTCTCCCTAATGCATGTCTGCAATCCCCTTAGGCTAACAAATACTTTAGCTATGGCTACAACAGTGAAAGGAAAGAGGGAGAGAGAGAAGGGAGGAAGAGAAAGAGGGACAAAGAGTAGGGAGAGAGATAGACATATCTATAATTTAAATTTTGTATGCTTTCACTGCATTTCTACTCAAAATAAGTTCATCAAAGAAAAAAAAAAGCCAGATTGTTTCTCATTCTCAAAGATGATCTAGAAATTTTAAATCGTCTGCACGGATCCTCCTTATTCTCAGAGATAATGAAATCATCCTCTACTTTTCTCTAGGATAAATGCTCTAATTTGATAACTTCTTCACTCAGTTTTTACTTAGTCACCTATATAATTCCTATTCTGACTTTTTATGTTCCGTGTCCTCTTTAATTGCAAAAATCAAAGCTGAACTAGGGTACTTTATCAGTTTAAAAGTAATACCCAGCTCTTAAATATATCCATTCAAAGCCACATCAGACCTCGTGGTGAAATGTTACAAGGCCCCTTCACTAAAATGTCAGGAATAAGACAAGGATGCAATCCAGTAGTTCTGTTCTGGACATTCTAGAGAACATAGAAGAAGATAATAAGATACATAAACTAGAAAGACACAAAATTATTATTTATATATGTACAGTTTGCAACTGTTCATTTGGTAAACTTAAGAAATTACTGAAAAACCATGAAAATCAAGAAAAAGATGTTAAAAGATAGTTAAACTACATGCAAACACACACAAACACAGACACAACTTTGTAAATAGCAACTTCAAGCTTCTTTCATGGATGCATCTGCTGTGGGTTCACATCACACCTACCTGGTGAAACCAACTCCGTAGCCCTTGACTGCGCCTGCCTACTCCAGGGACTGGAGCCAAGGTGCAAGCCCACTTATACACATCAGACTGAAGAAGCTAGCCTTCAGCATTAACCAATCAGATAAAAACTCACACAGCTGCCACTCATATCCACCTTGTTCTCAGGAATCCACCTAAATGAGCTAATACATGCCCAATATAATATCACCTTGAATTTCTGTTACACCAAACCAAGTTGGTTCTCTCCTCTATCACTTTCATTTTACAGCCTGTTCTAGCTCGGAGGAGCTGGCATTTCATTCAATAACCAACGGGAGAAGGCTTGAAGGACAGTCATCAATGAAACTAGAGAACAGACAGTTTCTTCAATGATAAAATAAAGGCTCTTTTAAAAAATTAAGGTTCCATTTAAAGTTGTTTAATGTCTTAAAGCTATGTAACTCTATTACCCCAGTTCCTAAAACTATATATCATTCCAAGGTGGAAAAAATGTGGAAACAAATCCTGCAAAAACAGTAATGTGCTTTTTGTTTTTTACAAAGTTCTCTCTCTAGATGAGTATGAAAGCTTTAAAAAAAATGAGAAAAATTCATTTTTCTTCAGGTAAAACAGTAAATTTTAAAAAAGCTGCTCAAAAGTTAGGAAGATGATTCAGGAAATATGCTTCTGTCAGAAATGTACAAACATCTTTACTAGAACATGTCAGGTACTTGAACAAATTTAACCCTGTAATGATGATCACCAAAATTTTTTACCATGTAAATATTTAATCTAAAACAGAGTAAGTATAATTTTAAAAATATTGTTTGTAAACCCATCTCTACCATAATACCTACAGAATCAGTACCTTCAATCAAACCTTTCCTGTTAAATTTTGCCAGCTGCATATACATGTGAAGCTTCAAAGATAGATTCAAAGATAGGAGGTAAAACCATCTTCTCTACCAGACTAAAGCTGCATTATCTTTTCCATAATGCTTATCCTTATTAATAACATCCATCTGTTCAAACTGTTAGACGGTTAATACAATGTTCAGATTCTTCAGGGCTGTCATTTTTTACCCACATATATTAACCTCATATCAGACCAATATAAAAAAAACACAATCCAAGGATAAAAACATAGAGAAAAGTAGTGACTTTCCTGTGAAAGAACACACCCACACAAATTACTCCCTATCCTCACCTGAATTAACAGTTGCTACAAATAATAAATTCATTTGCTAAAGTAAAAACACAATGAAGGATGGCAAAAGAAAGAGAGTAATTTAACTGTTTGTTAAAATATGAGATACTTCAACTAAAAACAATTAAAAAACCAAAACACTAAGCAAAGAGACAACACATAAACTGAAACAATGTATTCTCTATAGTACCTCCTGGCTCTTAGTTCTATAAGCTGAATCTGTAGCTTTTATTTATTACAATTTGAAGAACTTGAAAATTGTTTTCGGGTATTAGCTATGGTCTTTTTGTTTCAAAAAAATTATGTAGCTAAGATCTACCTGAGAGACTGCCTGGAAAACAACCAAAGTCCAAAGGCCAGAGAGGTATTCTGTATGAATATGGCTGGGACTCATTTGTCTGCCAGGTTTCTGTTGACTCTTTCCAGTGCTGTCAAACCTACAGCACAGGTGTCACAGCAGGCTGTTTGCTACCACTGAAAGCTCTAAAAGATCTGCCATCACTGGGTCCCCATTTAGGTTCTCTTTGGCCAAATAAGAATGCCAGGTGCTCGAGGTTGTTTCTGCTTAGTCAAAAAAGGGTCAAGTCAGAAAACTGAAAAGGAGTTTTACAGCAGAGGAAAGGGAGGAGAGGAAGGGAGACTCCATCTAAACACACATACAATCGAATAAAACAAGTAAATAGGCATGTTATTTATAATGCAAATAAGCTCATTTTCCAAGGCCAGTGGAACAATACAGACACTATATCTACCTTCTTCCTCTCTCAGAGCACAAATTCTACAAAACCATCAGATTCTAAATCCTAGCCCTTGCTATTTATTGTTTGTAGGACCAAGACAAAAAAAGTCACTCCTTGCTCAAATTCCTCATCTAAAGTTAGGGGTGATAACTATGCAAAACTTAAATACACTAGCAAATGCAAATTATAAAATACTATATCTAGCACACAAGGAATACTACACCAGGCAAAATATTACTGTACTATGGATATTCACAAGATGGCCACCACAGAAAAAAATATAACAGCAGTAAGAAAAAAAGATCTACACAAATTCAAGTTAAGTCTTTACCATAATCAATAATCTCCAGCCAAAGGAACTTTAGAACTCTGTTTAATTTGATTAAAGGAACAAGCACTAACACAGATTTTAAAACACTGCATAAATGCAAAATAAACATGACTCCAGGCTCAAAATTTGTTCCTACAAACCTTTTCAAAGACAATCCATTCAAAAAACAGAAAGAGCTGTTTAATACAGATAAACAGAGTTTTCAGTTCTTGGACGAGGGAGTAGCTCAGTGGTTTGGTACCTGCCTCAACATTAATTTCTTTCAAGGCTCCTCAGACTTTATTTTTATTTTAATGTTATAATCATTTTATTTTTAAACAAATTTCTCCAACTTTTTTAAACGTACTAATTATGAAGTAATTCAGGCAAAAAACATCAATGAATGTTAAATTCAAACTACCGTGAGAAAGATAGAGGTAACAGATAAAACAAGAATGGCAGGAAGGGCCGGGGATTTAGTTCAGTGGTTACAGCGCCTGCCCTGCAAGTGCAAAGGCCTGGTTCAGTCCCCGGTAACAACATACAACAATGCCAGGCACCCACCAGCTATCAGAACCACATACCACAGTGCCAGGCGTGGTGGCTCACGCTTGTAATCCCAGCACCTGGGAGGCAGAGACAGGAGGATTGCTGTGAGTTCAAGGGTGAGTTCAGGGCCAGCCGGAACTTCAGAAGTGAGACCCTGTCTCAAAAAAAAAAGAATGGGGCTGGGGAGTTAGCTCAGTGGTTCCGATGCCTGTCTTGCAAGCAAAGACCAGGGTTCGATCCCCGATAACCACATACCATACTGGGCATGGAGACTCACGCCCAGCAGCAACTAGTACCACATACCACAATACCGGGCGTGGAGGCTCATGCCTGTAATCCCAGCACTCAGGAGGCAGAGGCAGGAGGATTGCTGTGATGTGAGTTTGAGGCTGAGCTCAGGGCCAGCCTGAACCACAAAGCAAGACCCTATCTCAAAAAACCTAAAAAAAAAAAAAGAATGGCAGGAAGATTCATCTCCTGTACTGATCCTCCTTCCTCAACTTCCCAAAGTGCTAGGTTATAGGTGCACAGCAGCACACCCAGCTGAAGACAAGCAATTCTAAGTGGACCATGTATATATATATACGTCTAAGTCTTTAGCACTTCAATCTGCTTGAATTTTTCAAGATTCTCCAATATTAATTGAAGTAAATACTGCTAAACAATTTGAAGAAATATTATTTTAAAAATCACTATGGTTTTTTAAAAACATATTTAAACCAATCTGTTCCACATTTCCATTTCTTCCAACGTAGTACAGGCTAGTATTATTCTTACATGGTATCTATCAGTAAAGTTAAAACATTAGTTGAGGGCCAGGGATTTAGCCCAGTGGTTCCTGCGCCTGTCTTGCAAGTACAAGGGCCCAGGTTCCATCCCTGGAAACCACAAACTATACTGGGCGTGGAGACTCACACCCAGCAGCAAGCAACCAGTGTCACATACCACAGTGCCGGGCGTGGTGGCTCACGCCTGTAATCCCTGCACTCGGGAGGCAGAGGCAGGAGGATTGCTGTGATGTGAGTTGGAGGGTGAGCTCAGGGCCAGCCTGAACTACAAAGTCAGACCCTGTCTCAATAAATAAATAAATAAATAAATAAATAAATAAATAAATAAATAAATTGCCAAAGAAAACAAAGCTAGCTAGCTCAGCTAGGATTCAAATCGAAGCAGTCTAGTTGCAGGGTTCCCAACACAACACAATCTTTCTACAATGGAATATCACCATCATCACTTGATGTATTTAAGAAAGAGAAAAAATGCTTTTTATTGCTAAACAACCTAAAAGCAGGAATGAGGAGAAAAAGTGGAACAAGATGAAACAGATCTGAGGAAGTTCAGCAAGATTACAGATTTAAAGCCAACTCTTACCAATAATTACATTAAACATAAATAGTCTAAACCTCCCAACAAAATGATTGAGATACCATGCAGTTATGTACTTTCCAAAAGGAAATCATTTTAAAGATTTTATGTTATTAGTTAAAAACTGGGGAAGATACACTACACAAATAAATAAAAGCAAGCTAGATAAGTCTAACAGACAAAGCAAACTTGACAAAACATTAAAAGCAATGAAGAAAGCCTGCATAGCGATGAAGGAGTTTTAACAAAGTGATTTACTGTAACTCTTAATTCTGCAGAAGTCATAGGTCAGGTATTACTGGGTTAACAATATGTAGGAAGAGTTGTATGTCTCAGATCATGTGTCACCTCTGCAATATCAATATGCACATACTTGGCAATAGAACTTAAATACACTAGATGCAAAAACTGATACAAATGAAAGAAATGCATGTATCTATAATAAACTCCTTTTTGGCATTCCACAGAGCAAGTAGGCACAAAAGTCTACAAGGATATAAAAGATATCAATAATACTATCGCGCAACTTGACCTAATTAAGATTTGCAAAAAATTCCACCTGATAGGAGCAGAATTCCTTTATTTTTTTAGGTTTTTTGAGATAGGGTCTCGCTTTGTAGTTCAGGCTGGCCCTGAGCTCAGCCTCAAACTCACATCACAGCAATCCTCCTGCCTCTGCCTCCCGAGTGCAGGGATTACAGGTGTGAACCACCACGCCCAGTACTGTGGTATGTGTTACTGGTTGCTGCTGGGCATGAGTCTCCACACCCAGAGTGGTATGTGGTTACCGGGGATCGAACCCGGGTCCTTGCACCTGCAAGACAGGCGCCGGAACCACTGAGCTAACTCCCCGGTCTCAGAATATAATTCTTTCCAGATAAACACAGAACAATGACCAATACAGCCTCCACTCTTGGCCATAAAACAGATATCAACAAATTTAAGATAACTGAAATTATATTAAAGAATATTATCTTACTACAAAGGAATGTATTTGAAATCATTAACAAAAAGTTACCTATAAAATTCACCAAAAAACGGAAATAAAAGATACTTCTCAACAAACTGGAGCCAAAATGGAAATTACAAAGGAAAATTTTAAATCTATGTTGAATGATAACCAAAACACAATATATGATCATTAATGAAATATAATTTGAATTGTGCTCAGAGGAAAGTTTTTGTAGTTCAGGCTAGTCCTGAACTCAGCCTTGAACTCAGCAATCCTCCTGTCTCTGCCTCCCGAGTGCTGGGATTACAGACGTGAGCCACCGTGCCTGGCACTGTGGTATGGGTACTGATTGCTGGTGGGTGTGAGTCACCACACATTGTATGTGGTTACCAGTGATCAAACCAGGACCTTGCACTTGCAAGGCAGGTGCTAGAACCACTGAGCTAAATCACAGGCCCTTAAAGGAAACTTAATAGAATTAAAAGCTTGTGTTAGAAAATAAAAGCTTCAAATCAATTAAACTTTCACCTAAGAAACTATATGTGGAGACTAAATTAAACCCAAAACAAGTAGCTAAAATCAAAACGAACAAAAATCCATGAAATTGAGAACAGAAAAATTGAGAATTATTAGTGAAACCAAAATCAGGTTGAGAATTGTTCTGAGGAAAAAAATCGATAAAACTGATAAAACTAGTGGACAAAATTATTTACACAACAGAAAAAACAAATTATGAAATATCAGCACAGCACTCAAAACAAAAACTCATGAGGGCTCCTGTACATACTGTATTAAAAGGATAATCATGAAGTAATAATGCCTATAAATATTAACAATTTAGATGAACTGGATAGATATTTCAAAACACAAGCTATTAAACTCATGTAAGAAGAAATGGAGACCCTAAACAGCCTTACTTCTATTACAATATGGTGACTTTATAGCTATGAGTTCTCATACAAAAAACTTCAGGCCCAAACGGCTTCATCAGATAATTTTATCAAGTATTAAAGGAAGAAATAATACCAATTTTGAACAAACTGTTCCAGAAAATGGAAAAGAAGACTTGTCTCATTTTCTGAGGATAGTATTACCCTGAAACCAAACCTAACAAAGGCAATAAAAGCTACAGATCAAAGACAAAAGATTTTTAATACTAGCAAATTGAACCTAGCAATGATATATATAAGAAAGAATACATCAAAATCAAGTTGAGAATTATATCCTGGGTATGTGAGACTGAGCCTTCAAAGATCTACCAATGATATTCACCCTATGAAAGACTAAAGAAAAATGCCCCACACAATCATCTCAAGAGCCACACAAAAAGTAACTGACAAAATTCAACATGTTTGTGATTTTAAAAACCTCTTAGCAAACTCAGAATTAAAGAAAACTTCCTCAACCTGAAAAGGCATTGACAAAATTCGCTGGAATAATTTCTCCCCTAAATTCAGAAATAAGGCAAAAGTACCTGGTCTCAGCACCATACTAAGAGGTCCCAGCTAGTGCAATAAGAAAAGAAATAAAAGGCAGAAAGATTACCAGAAAGCAATAAAACAGCACTTTTGGTAATTGTTAATATTTTAAAATCCCAAAGAATTTGCCAAAAAAAAAAAAAAAAAAACAACTAAACAATTAGGCAACAAGGCCACTGAATTAAAATCAATATATAAAAGTTAATTTGTTTCTATATACAGTACTAGCAAGGAACAATCACAATGTTTTATTTTTAAAATACCATCTACAACAGAACCCAAAACATATTTAGAAAAATACTTAAAAGATAACTCTAAGCATAGCCTTGTTAATTGTTAGAAAAAACAACTTTAAATTGGCCAGCCTCTTCTATACAAAAATGTCATGGGGTAGCTTACATAGCCTGTATCTTCAGAATAAGATGATTTATTTTCTTCTCAATTCTGATTGGTTTGGCTTGGGGAATAACAAGAGAACCTAAAGAAGAGTCTGTTTTCCTGTCAATGGAGGGTTTCTTCTCTCACACTTTCCCTTGAAATCATCCTGGGAGTTTATGAATTTAGGTAGTTTCTTGAAACCAGGAAAAAAAAGAAATGGAGGGCAACCCCAGAAAACTAAAAGCTTACATAAGCAAAGCTGAAACTATTCTCTGCTGAGGAAGGAACAGATGAACCTGGAAAATGACAAATTCTAATACTCCCCAGAATATGTACTGATGACATTCGGCCCTGAAAAACATGGTCGATCACTAACCTTCAACACAGTCATAACTTTTATTAATAAGGCAGTCCTTAGCATTCATGACATCTCCTTTCTCCCAACATACCCCTAACCTCTTCTAATTGGACAAGATGCAGCCAGTGCCAAAAAGACCAACAACTAAAGACATAACATTTCCAAAAAAAAATTCTCCTGGCCACAATGGACGTTCTCAAATTTAAAGCACCATGTACTGAAAGAAATAAAGCATCAAGTAACCGAAGGAGAAGCTGAGAAATCATGAGGTTGAGAAAGCCTAAAGAAACCATGATTTTGAACATGGAAAAGATAAGAAGCATAATGTATAAGTAAGCAGAAGATATAAAAGAGGGACCCACAGATAGGACAAGGAAGTCATTGGGAACAGTAAAAAGGTAGGGGTATCCACAAACAGCTGTAATGGCAAAATGGTAAAGAAACTATCCAAGAAAACCTGTTTACTAAAACCCCACGAGCTGCCTTGGATCCAGCAGGATGCTAGCACTACTCATCTCTTGCCACAATAAAACTGTAAACCGCACCACAAAATCTCAGCAGCAGGCAAAAACAAGAATTTTATTTCCACTCAAATCTTGTCCATTTACAGACCACTGGTACAGGACAAAGCATTTGGCCAGGCCCCAATTCAAGGGAGCAAGGACATAATTCTATCTACCATGAGGTCATGGCAGAATATGGAGGGTGCAGAATTGGGACCAATAGGGCCAGGGATTTAGCTCACTGGTTCCAGTGGCCTCCTTGCAAGTACAAGGGCCCGGCTTCAAACCCTGGTAACCACATACAAGGCAGGGCATGGAGACTGACACCCAGCAGCAATTGGTACCACATACCACAGTGCCGGGTGTGGTGGCTCACGCCTGTAATCCCAGCACTTGGGAGGCAGAGGCAGGAGGATTGTTGAGTTTGAGGCTGAGCTCAGTGCCAGCCTGAACTACAAAGCGAGAACCTGTCTCAAAAAAAAAAAGAATTGGGCAACTAATTTAATTTTACTACACTACTTCACAACACTCTTTTAAACTAATTAGGCTTGTATCTCTTATTCCGACCAACTAAAAGAATCTAAGATATAAGGATTAAGATATGATACAGTAAGTAGCTCCCCTCTCTAAATGTAATGTTACTCATAGACTTATCTATCCTTTCTCCACTGAGGAGGCCACATACATTCTGACTTATTTTGTTGAAATACTTCTAACTGGAAAGATTCATGGTGGAGGAGGAAGTTCACAAGATTCAGAAGATATGTTTAGAGGATAAGGCTGCAACCGCTCAAGTATTTCTATAGATGTAAGGTGCCAATGAGATATGCACAATACTCTACCAAGGCTCAAAGAATTTCAAATTGATCTCCTGTGAGACCAGTGGTTCCCCATAACCAAAGCTTCTGATTACTATCAACAACTTTATGCTTTTATAAAAAACTATTTTTCTATATGGTACTCTTCACCTGGTTTTTTAAAAAGAAAAGGGTCATGAACCACACCCCCCAAAAGTCAATAAAATCAAACCTAAGTGTAGGGAAGAATAAAATGGTTCAACACAGAATGGAAACAAAACAGAGTAATTTAGGAAGTTAAGAAAAATTTTCTGGGCAAATGGAATGTGTGTTATTTTAAAGAGACTTTTAAGACATATGTTTTTGTTTCTCCAAAAACTAAGTAAAATTCTGAGCACACATCTGAATTGTAACTCAATTCAAACAATGAAATTACTCCTTTCTCAAAGGCCTCAGAAGACTCTGACTTCAAAAAATTCTGCAATGTATAACATGAGCCTGTATATTAATATAAAGAGAACTTTAAAATGTTTACTTCTAAAACACACTATGCTTGTGTTATGGTTTGTGTCTAGATGTCCCTTCAAAGCCTCATACAGTCATAGGTGGGGCTTTTTCAGAGGTGCCTGGATCCAGAGTGCATGATGACGGTCCACTGATTGGTCTGGTAGAGTTCTGGATTTGGAAAGTGGGACGGTCCACACTGGCTGTGAATGCAACCTGTCCTACAGGCATGTAGTCCGGATAGAATATAAGGGGAAAAAAAGAGGGCTGCTGTGGCCATTTGCTGCTTGTTCCTTCACTGCTTCAACTGCTTTGCTGTCTTCCTGCCTGCTGCCTGCCATGACTATTTCTCCTCTGCTTTGCCACTCTGCCTTGAAGCCACTCAATTATGGACTGAAACCTCTACAAACTAAGCTAAATAAACCCTTCCTCCTTTCACGTTGGGCATCACGTATTTTGTCTCAGCAACAAAAGAAGTCACTAAGACAGCGGGTTAAACTTCACGGTCAAGCAGGCCACAACTAAGGAAAGGATCATAAAGGTTATGCAACCCGACTGACAGTACTGAGATGCTGTCACTTCCCAAGATTTCTTGCTTCACATTAGGCTAGGTTCTCTGTGCAGTGTGAACCAGTGTAGCTTATTGGGAAAAAATTTTCTAATAGTAACTCTGGGTCACAGGCCAGTGTAACAAACATCATTACATACAAAAACCAAAAATCTCTATTATCAGGCACCTAAAATAAGTCATACCTGCTACCAGAGAACAACAGTAGCAATCCTTCCAGAATTCCTCTTAAGATTCCTCTTTATCTCCAATGAAAACTAAAGCAACTACAGAAAAGCACTTCCTTAAAGAGGAAAGAAAGAACCCTACCCCTCTATCCTCTCTATATCAACTACTAAAAACAGAAAAATCAAAATACTATACAATCCTACAGAAAACAGTGCCTTGCCCCTAATTAGGAGGAAGGCTGAGACAGTCTGATTTTTAAAAAACACCTCTTTGATATTCAAGTATTTTGATACAAGAATATCAAGGTTGTCTACTGCTGCTCAAAGAAGAGTCTCACTGACAAAAACCAGCTACGTGGTTGCTTTGGCACTGAAATAGATGATTAACAGTTCTTAAATTATCTCCTTTGTGATATCCACCTGACCTTTACAGTTGAAGTTCTTTTCTTCTTAGTCTCTGTTTTCAATTTTTTAGTGTGTGTATTAGGGTATTCATATGTACTACCCAAAGTTCCAGTGTCTGTGTGCATTCAGACCTGAGCCACCAGGAACTCACCATGAATGCAGAGAAGGCAGCAGAACAAGTAAAACAGCACATAGACTCTGCTTATCTTTTAAGCCTCTACTTTTCTAGTGTGAAAATTCACAGCAAACCAACTCTATTATTGCAGATTCTGAAACTGGGGCTCCCGAAGAAATATAGTTTTCCTCCAAATTCATATGTTGAGACCCTGGTAATACCTCAGCTCCAGTCCAATCTTTTAAGAAGAAGATACACGGGCCCAGATATTTACAGAAAAAAGACAATGTAACATGGCACAAGGCAGCTATCCACAAGTCGAGTAGAGACCTTGTAAGCAACCAGTGCTGGTTAGCAGACACCTTGATCTTGGACTTCTAGCCAACTGAACTGTGAAAAATAATTTTCTGTTGTTTAAACTATACTGACTGTGATATTTTATTATGGTAACCCTAGCAAAATAATATAATAGAGAGCAAGACATTCTGCTATAAAGTAGCTTGACTGATGAGAGACGCTATCCTTAGAAAAGCTTGATGGCTTTCCTTGGACATTTCATGTCAACTTAAATACTGGAGGAAAAATACAATTATAATAAGCATTTCTATATTTTAATCTCAAAAGTTTTCCACAATATCATTAGTACAGCCCTCCTGGGACCTTTTGCTTTAATGCAGCATTTAAATTTATTTTCATTCTTTGCCTTCCCCATAATAATTATTTTCAGGACCATATGCCACAGTGGTCACATCACATGGCTTCAATGCTGATGTAAGGTACATACAAGCACTTTTCTTGACATTTCTTCCTGGAGTGGTATTTTGGGCAGTCTTATAATTCTGATCAATCTAAAACCAAAGTATCACTATTACAGGTCTATGAAGACATCATAGGCTTCATATCTCCCACCTGTTGATGCACTATCACCCTCTAAACATCTGAAAAACTCCAAGCAGGTCTTTGACAATCAGAAGACACTGTACTTCAACATCTCCATAAAATCGTACAAAAACCATTTTCACCCCTAAACAATGACCGAATCCTCACTGTTATAATTTTTTATGGATGGCTCCTTCATTAGATTCTAAGGTTCTGATACCAGGATTTACATTCATCTTTGATTTCCAAAAGTCCTTGCAGAGCCCCTAGTGCACAGTACTTATAATATGTACTGAATAAATGAACAGTACCAGTAAATTCATACCAACCCCCACCAACATAAGTCATGTTGTGACTCAGGGTTTCCCTGAAGCACTGTGACTGGTGCTAATCAGTGCTCCCCCCAAAATCTGGATGGATCTCACAGACATACCCTGATTTATAAAAGTCAAATAAAAAAATTGCAACTTGTATTATTCCACTTAAAGTTCACTCATTTGCTGGGCCAGGGATTTAGCTCAAAGGTTCTGATGTCTGCCTGGCAAGCCAAGCACAAGGTCCCAAGTTCGAGCCCCGGTATCACATACCAAATGACAGGTGTGGTGACTCACGCCTCTAATCCCAGCACTCAAGAGGCAGAAGTAGGAGGACTGCTGTGAATTGGAGACTAGCCTTGGCTTCATAGGAAGTTCAGGACCAGCCGGAACCACAAAGTGAGACCTTATCTCAAAAAAAAAAAAAAGTTAAGTCACTTGCAAAACTAGTCCTTAGTAAGAGAAGTCAGAAGAGCACAATGCGGGGTACGGAGAGTGTCCCATCAGGAAAGAGGCACAGACAGCTGTATGGGATACTGGAAGAGCCTCCTGTGTGGACCTGAGGACGGTGTTACTCAGGTGCATACACACATGAAGTCCACTGAGGGGCATCTTGAGATCTGTGCACTTTATTGAAATGCACGTTGTGCTTCAAAGCCCACATCCTGTGTAGTCCTCAGCTACCCCACTTCCCACCCATGAACCAGCGCTCATGTTACTGAATGCCTAAGCACCTTCTAAATGATAACAAGCAACTATTTCCATGTAAGAGGAAACACCTAGCCAGGAAATTATACTCAAAGATGTTCTAGAGAACATCATCATCTCCTCACATCCATGCAGAGGTGCACTGTGCCTGCAGGTTTTACACAGGCAGCATTTCCCTCACACTGGCCGGAAGCACAGTCCCTGCATGTTTGGCCCTACTGCTGAGGCGCACACTCCCAATGACATTTGAAGACATTATGGGGGGAACATAGATTTTACAACAAGGTGTTCTTACTACTCCACTAAAATTCAATAATAATAGCCGAGTGTGGTGGCACATGCCTAAAATACCCGCACTGGAGGGAGGTTAAGGCACAAGGATCACAAACTTAAGCGACTTAACAAGATCCTACTTTTTTAAATAATATTTTAAAGGGTTTGGGATGTAGCTCAATGTGAAGGCCCTGGCTTCAATCCCTAGTACCACAAAAAATAAAATAAAATAAAATAAAATAAAATAAAATAAATAAATAGAATAATATCAGAAGAAAGCTAGAAATTTCCATTTCATTTTTCTGCGGCTATCTACCTGCCTGGCAAACTCCTACACATCCTTCAAAACCCAACTTAGCTGCTAACTCTTCTGGGACGTTTTTCTTAACCTCTTAATTCTCCTTCATGTTCATTTAAATGTTCTAATTGCTTTCTTCCCCTGCAATTTAAAACTGATCATGTCTATTCTCCCCACATTCACATTTAGCACCCCAGTACCTCCTATGACAGAGCTTTTAATAAAGCATACAAATGTCTACTGAACTGACTGGAAACAGGACTATTACTGGACATACTCCACCAGGCAAATGCCAAACTCTAGAGATCACCAGATAAGGTACAGTTTGTACTCAAGAAGGAGGAATGAAAAAACTATAAATACTTTCTAGGACAAGGTTACTTCAAGTGTTGTGATTACTCACCTCCCAGTGAACCTAAGAGGAGCCATCCGTAGACTCGGTGACTTAAATGAAGATCAAGGGACCCGCCAAGAAAACTACGGTCCCAAAGTGAGGAATACACAGCAATCAGGATCCAAGAACCAATAGGCTCATCTGCTTCAATGTCAGTGTTCTGGAACAACACAGTCCTGGCAAGTAAGGACCTGCCCCAAGGCGTGTGGGCGAGAACAAAGAGAGAGCCACGAGGATCTAGAATCGCACAAGTCTAATTTATTTCAAGACATGCTGAAAGAAGTGTAGTCCTGAGTGGCAACAAAACTACCCAGGTCCCTGCAGTTTCGGTCAGAATGAGCATTGTATTTACAGATTAAGGCAAAAGTGACACTGGCTGAAAAGTGTTATGTCAAGATAACATCAGAGAGTCGGGTACATCCCTAGAATCAGGGTGCAATTGTAAAGTCTTATATATGACTCTAATAATCTTATTTATCTATGATTTGGTGGGAAATGATGCAAGAAAAAACAGCAAGAGTTACACAGGGGCAAACCCAGCAGTTACACTTAAATGTCATTTCAGTTAAGTCAAGCTACACTGTACAACAGGGTCACCAATGCCCTTCATGAATATGTGTAAGAATTAGGAATCATGGGCTGGGGATTTAACTCAGTGGTTCCAACGCCTGCCTTGCAAATGCAATGTCCTGAGTTCAATCCCAGTAACCACATACAACACAGGGTGTGGTGACTCACATCCACCAGCAATCAGTATCACATACCACAGTGCCAGGCATGATGGTTCACACCTGTAATCCCAGCACTCTGGAGACAGAGGCAGGAGGACTGCTGAGTTGGAGGCTGAGTTCAGGACCAGCCTAAACTACAAAGCAAAACCCTGTCTCAAAGAAAAAAAAAAAAAAAAGAAGAACTAGGAATCATGTCACCTACTTTACCTCTCTGTGCTTCAGTTAAGTGGAAATGATAGCAAACCTATAATCTCACATGATGTTAAAAATTTCAATAATATTCAAATTCAAATATAAAATGCTGGGAACTGGGTGAATCAAGCATTCAATAAACATTTAAGCTATTTATCTTGTGGCTCTAGGATGGGAGTTTCACTTGGTCCTACCACACTCCTGCTCTGCCCAAACACAATGCCTGGGTCTCCTTGGGAGCTTCTGTGCTTGTGCAGCTGGTCAGTCCTTAGATGCAGGGCTTCCCCTGACCAAATGGACACACTCAGCAAAGCTGCATCTCAGCTTTGGATTCTCTCATCTTCCATCCTCCTGGTGAAAATGTCGTAACTTCCCGTTTCATTTCCTTAGTGCCTTCTACCTTGTCAATAGCCTAAAGACACCAAATTGATCGAATACATATGTCTCTACAGTATTCTCTCAAATTATTCCTATAGATAATGTAAGTTAAATAATGAGAACCTGAAGAATTTCAGGCTCTACTCTCTAATGAGCAATCAATCTTCCCTCCTTAATTTTCTCTATTCTTTTTTTTTTAGGGAAGACGGAACATGTTGACACTATAAATCATGGAATGGAGGTACTCATTTCAATTTCCTATGAAGTAAGCTCTCTGATTGCCCATCGGGTGAATGTTATCTATAGGCTTAAAAAGCTCCCTTCAGCCCTCCTCTGCCTTAAGATCGCTGGCCTTCAAGACACAACAGAGTGAAACAATAGTCTGCTCAAATTTACATACAACTATTAAAACATAGTCCAGGTACGGCAGAGAGCACAGGGCTCAAGGTTAAGACTCCTCATCCTTCTCTCTCTGGCAGTTAAGTCTCTGGATCAGCTATGCTGCCTCTTCCTGCTGGCTTCTGCAAATCAGTGGGTTATGACCAGGATTTCTTTATAAATTAAGAATGTGAGTTTGGGGCCAGGTACTTAGCTCAGTGGTTCCGGCACCTGCCTTGCAAGTGCAAGGTCCCAGGTTCGATCCACATACAACACTGCTGGGCGTGGAGACTCACGCCCACTAGCAATCAATACCACATACCATAGTGCCAGGTGTGGTAGCTCACACCTGTAATCCTAGCACTTGGGAGGCAGAAGCAGGAGGATTTCTCTGAGTTTAAGACTGAGCTCAGGGCCAGCCTGAGAGACCCTGTCTCAAAAAAAAAAAAAAAAGTGTGTTTTATGGTATACCTCAATAAAATTATTTTTTTTAAACCTAGAGAACAGAAAACAGAAGGTATCACAAGTAGAAAAAGTAATAGCAAGTAGCCACACCTTTGAGTTAACTATACATACTCTATCAGGCAGCTTTCCCATAACTAGGACACAGTATCTGATACTATAGCTCACGGGTGCAAACTGAATCTGGCTCACGGTTTCAGAGGTTTCAGTTATTGGACCAAAAGGACACAACCCTTGGGAATACTTAAAGGGGAAGATAGAACGTTCTTTATAATTAAAGTAAAATAAAACCCCACAAACTAAAGGCTGACCTTAATAATTTGTGGTCCTTAAGAAACAGAGGAAAATTCTTAATTCTTAAATTTTCATATGACTTAGAGTCAGCTATAAAAATCTTTCCCCCAAATGTCATTAACACTATCACATTTTCTTAATTAAGTACATGGGTGACCTAATGTCTTTAATCACAGAATGTAATTAACTCTGTCAGGGCAAAACCTCTTCTACCTCAGAAAGACATGAACAAATAGGTGTGTACTAGTGCTAGGTTCTATTTAAAAATTTTGCATCTGCCTTCTAGGGCTGATCGCTGCCCTCAACGAAAAGTAAGCCAGAAGGAAAGCAAGGAGTAAGAACCTAGGAGCAGTGTTGTACCATTTTCCACATGATGTTTTCATGTCTGTATCTCAACCCCTGTGATTACTGTATCAACTAACCAATACTGAAAGGTAAGGACACATGACACTCAATACAATACAGGATACCTGAATGGACCTTAATAGGGGCTATAAATCAAGACTGTGAGGGAAAAATTTAAATATGGACTGCATATTGGTTTTATATTTCTTGAGTAAAATACTTTGCCATAGTTATATACGATAATCGCTTCTAGGATAAATGTGCAGAAGTGCTTAGGGATGAAATGTCACGATGTCTGCAGGTAACTATCAAATGGCAGAGCAAAAGCAATGTCCAGATACAGAGAGATAGTTAAAAACCAAACATGGCAAAATGTCAAAACTGGTGAATCTACGTGAATGGGGAGATGGGTATTTATTGTATTGTTCTGAACATTTGATGTTTTTTGAGACACTAAGAGGAAGGCTATAAATGTCTTAAAACAGAAAAAAAGCATTTTACAATTTCTACATTCCCTTCCATTAGAATGGAAAATGAAGAACTGATTAAAAAATGCTTCACTGCATTTTGTAAATTTTACCCCTATTCTCCCTACACACACACACACACACACACACACACACACCCAACAACAACTATTTAGTAAAGATAGATAAATTCAAGTGTACAAACTAAGGCAGCTTCTATATCACATTGGTAAATTCCTAAGCAACTACTTAAATTAATAAAATTTAAGTGTTTTTTTTTTTTTTTTAGGTTTTTTGAGACAGGGTCTCGCTTTGTGGTTCAGGCTGGCCCTGAGCTCAGCCTCCAACTCACATCACAATCCTCCTGCCTCTGCCTCCCGAGTGCTGGGATTACAGGCGTGAGCCACCACGCCTGGCACTGTGGTATGTAGTACTGGTTGCTGCTGGGCGTGAGTCTCCACACCCAGTATTGTTATGTGGTTACCGGGGAATCGAACCCGGGTCCTTGCGCTTGCGAGACAGGCGCCGGAACCACTGAGCTAACTCCCCGGCCCTTAAGTGTTATTTTTAAGGTATACCTTTCACATGCTGATGGATACTTTATATGGATTATTTATTTTTTAAAGTATACTAAAACTTCAAAGGATTTATTATAGTTTTACACAAACACAGTCATCCTGAACATTTTATTTAATAATAAAGGAAATAAAAAGAATAATGCTTGGTGCCTAGGCCCCTAGTTCATTATTGTACTGGCAAGACTCTCTAAAAACAGTGGTTCTCAGAAGATGGAGAAGTAGTAAACAGCAAAGAAACAGCCTCTCCAAGACTTGGTGTCCAGACACTGGCATATAGCAACATGAAGAGGAGAAGGAGGGGAGTGGGTTCCTGGGGCCCAGCAAGATCTGAATCAAGAATTGAAGCCCATGAGGACAGTGAAGAGAAGAACTTCAACAAAAAAGAGGAATGTGACAGGTAGCACTTTCTCCCTGAGCCCTGTCTTACTGTGTGGGCTGGACAGCTGAAGTCTGCAAATGCATGGTGCATAATGGAACCTGAGAAGCCTCCACAGAGAACTCACTAATGGAATGGAGCAGTGGACACAGCAGACAGCAGGGGCTGGTGAGTTATGCGGGTACAAATGTCCTCCAGGAGAAGACAACTGGTCCATATCAATGTTGGAAAAAGAGAAACTGAGCTCAGAACTCAGAACAGCTTCTGGCTCCTAGTGCAGCAGAATTGAGATGAAGACAGCAGGAGGCACTAGGAATGTTGTAGGTTTAAAAAATTGGGTTCCAGCCTCATAGCCAGTATCCAGCCTAAACTGCAGCAAAACAAAAGCTACAGGTTTGCTGGGATTATCCAGTACCTTGCCATAAATCTGTGTCTGAAGTGAACTTCTTTTTCCTTCTTCTTATTTTTGTTTTCTTTTTTCTTGATTACTTCTTGCTTTTTATATGAGTGTGAACACTTTCTCATTTTTTGTTGCTGTTCTGTTGTTTTTATTTCTTCCTCTTTCCCTCCTGTCTTCTTCAACAGTTTCCCAGACTGTATAATCTTCCTCTGACTTTTAGCCTTGCTTCTTATCTCTTTCTCTTCTTCTACTTCTCTGTTTTCCCCCAACACCTTTTCAGTTTTTTCCTCTAAAGGTAAAATCACCATACTGAGGTGTATTTACTCTCTAATTTTCTGATTTACTTTAGATTTTGATATATAACCACAAATCTAACTGATATGGCTAAAGTGACAAAGAATTACCACCATGTGTCATTTTCTAATTTGTTTTTGTTATTGTTATAGCTACTTTAGTCACAGTGATATAATTGTTCTAATCAGCTGTTCTTTCTGACATGCCAAGACTGACATTGCCTAAGGCTCATAAACAATACTACAGGCCAAGGAACAAGGGCTAGGCCAAACAGGCACCAACTTCTCATCCCCATTAAACTGAAGATGTAAGGACCTTGCAACAGGCTTAAAATTCATTGCCAGATCTACCTGGAAAACATCTCTGAGAAGTCACTTCATATGAGTTCTAAATACTAACAATAAAGCTACCTGCCAAAAGCAATTTACCTAGGAATTAAAATAACAACAAAACACTAGAAAATGAGAAGACACTTAAATAAGATGAACCCAAGACCTTCCAGTCAGCAAAGGCAAACCCAGGGCTGTAATGAGATGGAACAATTCAAAATCTACACTTGGACTCTCTGAAGTGGTAACAGTGGAAGTAACAAAGCAGGCGAATGAGGCTCTTGAAAGAAAGCAGATGGTGACCATAATGAAAGACATGGTTAGTGACTCTACAGCAGAGATATGGATGAAAGAAAACAGTGGAGGTTAAGAATATGATGGAATCCATTTAAGAGAGGAATGGAATACATGAAACAGATTCAAATAGATATCCAGATTAAAAATTCTACTGAAAATATATTCTGCATAATAAGCCAATGTGAAGAAAGAGTTATCAGACACACAAAGTAGAACTATGGTTGGTGATCATGAAAAAGATTTCTTAAAAACAGCAAGGGACTATAAGAAATGGATCCAACAGCTGTTAGACGATGCAAAAAAAGAGTAATGTAAGACTATTCAAGGTCAATGAAAAAGTAGACAGAACAACATTAAAAAAAAAAACGGTCACAGATAATGACATAAAAGTTCCCAAGCAAGGGAAAACAAATCTGACATACAGATAAGTTAGGTACATAGAAAACTCCAATTAGTCATTATCAAAAGGAAAACCAGGGCCGGGGAGTTAGCTCAGTGGTTCCGGCGCCTGTCTTGCAAGCGCAAGGACCCGGGTTCGATTCCCCAGTAACCACATAACAATACTGGGTGTGGAGACCCACACCCAGCAGCAACCAGTACCACACACCACAGTGCCGGGCGTGGTGGCTCACGCCTGTAATTCCAGCACTCGGGAGGCAGAGGCAGGAGGATTGTGATGTGAGTTTGAGGCTGAGCTGAGGGCCAGCCTGAACCACAAAGTGAGACCCTGTCTCAAAAAACCTAAAAAAAAAAAAAAAGGAAAACCAAAAAAAACTACACCAAGGCATATAATAGTCAAGATTCCAGAAATTCAGCACAAGAATAGAATATAAAAAGCTATTCAAGGAAAGAAACAAATCAACTAAAAAGGAAAGCCCATCAGAATCACAGCAGACTTCTTAACGTAAACTCTCAAGACAAGGAGAGTTTAAAGCAATTCAAACCTTAAAAAAACACAATCTCCAGCCCAAACTGATGTATACCACCAAACTATCTTTCAAAATTGATGGAGAAATAAGAAACTTCCCTGACAAAGAAAACCTAAGGAACTAAATGAATATCCAACCAGTACTCCAAAAAGTTCTGAAGGACACTGTTCAAAGAGATACTATGAGGACAACTCCTTGAATCCCAAAAGAATGAATCCACCAAGGTCAGGCAAGTAATTAAACACTGGGGGAGGGGGAGAGATCAACAACAGGAAAATAACATGAGAGGAATTAGTGAAAACATATCTGTTACAACCATCAACGTAAATGGTCTCAATTCACCAACTTAAAAAAAAAAAAATAGACTGGCAGGATGGATCAAGGAACAAGACCCAACAATATGCTGCATATAAGAAACACATATGATTCAGGAAGAAATTCATAGATAATGTCCAAAGATAGAAACCAATACTTCATGCTTTGGGAAGACAGAAAAAAAGCTATTCTACTTGCAGACAAAATGGACTTCAAACCAAGACTGATTAATACAGAAAGGAAGGTCACTACATCCTTGTAAAGGGAGCAATCCAAGAGGAAGAGATAACAATCATAAATACATTTACACCAAATACCAGCACATCCAACTTTATAAAACAAACAGTAATGAATGTGAAAAATCAAGTAAGGATTAATAGAATTATAACAGGGAATCTCAATACCCCACTGTCACAAAAAGACCCGTCAACTATCTAAAGCCACAAAGAAATATCAGAACTAAACCAAACAGATAAATAAATAGATTTTGGAGCTGGGGATTTAACTCAGTGGTTCCAGCGCCTGGCTTGCAAGTGCAAGGTCCCAGGTTCGATCCCCAGTAACCACATACCACAAAGTCGGGTGTGGTGACTCACATCCACCAGCAATCAGTACCACATAACACAATGCTAGGCATGGTGGCTCATATCTGTAATCCCAGAACTTGGGAGGCAGAGACAGGAGGACTGCTGAGTTCAAGGTTGAGTTCAGGACCAGGCAGAATTACAGAGACCCTGTCTAAAAAAAAAAAAAAACACAAACTAAAACAAAACAACTTACCAAAAAGAAAATCCCAGTCTCTGACAGATTCACTGCTGAATCCTACAAGAAATTTAGAGACTTACTGCTATTACTTTTCAAACTTTTTTTTTTTTTTTTTGAGACAGGATCTTGCTTTGTAGTTCAGGCTGGCCCTGAGCTCATTCTCAAACTCATTATCACAGCAATCCTCCTGCCTCTGCCTCCCGAGTGCTGGGATTACAGGCGTGAACCACCACACTCTGCACTGTGGTATGTGGTACTGATTGCTGCTGGGCATGAGTCTCCACACCCAGTATTGTTATGTGATTAACCAGGGAATGGAACCCAGGGTCTTTGTGCTTCCAAGACAGGTGCCAGAAACACTGAGCCAAATCCCCAGCCCTACTTTTCAAACTCTTTAATGAAACTGAAAGAGAATACTCCCAAACTCATTCCTGTAAGCAAGCATTACCCTGATACCAAAACCAGAGAAAGATTCTATCAAAAAAACAGAACTACAGGCCAATCTCCCTAATGAACATAGATTCAAAAATCCTCAAGACACAAGAAAGCAGAATGCAGCAAATCATCAAGAAGTTTATATACCATGACCAAGCAGGATTCATCCAAAGGTTACAGGGATGATTGAACATACATAAATCAATAAATGTAATATGCCATATTAAGAGAGCTAAGGACAAAAACCCTATGATCATCCTAACAGACATAGAAAAACCATTTAACAAAGCCTAATACTCATTCATGATAAAAGCACTACAAGAAAATTGGAATAGATAGTCTTTATCTCAATCTGATACAAGCCATCTACTACAAACCAACAGCCAACATCATATTAAATGGAAAAAAACTGCAAGATTTCATTCTAAAATCAAGAATAAGACTAAGATTCCCACTATCATCAGTCTTATTCAATACAGTTTCAAAAACCTTAGCTACAGTAATTATACAAGCAAAAATAAAAGGAATAAGGATGCAAATGGAAAAAAATTATCAATATTTTTGGATGACATGAAACTCTACCCCAATAACGCCACCAAAAGACTTTTAAATTTAATGACTAAATTCAGTGCGATACAAAATCAACACTCACAAATTAATAGCATTGTTACACTCAAATAATATACTCAATGAAAAACAAATTAAGAGTAAAACCATCTTTAATGATAGCATCAAGAAAAGTGAAATACCTATAAATCAATCTAATAAAGGAAATAAAAGACTTTTACTTGGAAAACTACAATACTCTGAAAAAGATCAGAGTATCAGACAATGGAAAGATATCGCTTGTTCTTGGGAAAGAAGAACCAAAACAATGAAAATGACCATACTTTCAAAATTTATACAGATTTAATGCAATCTCAAACAAAATATCAATAGCACATCTCACAGAATTAGAAAAACAATCCTAAAAATCATATGGAACCAGAAGAGACCTAAAATAACAAAAGCAATTGTAGGTAACATAGGCAAGATAGGTGGTATCCCTAATTATAAATTATACTACAAAGCTGTGATAAAAACAGCATAACACTAGCAAAAAAAAAAAAAAAAAAAAGATCTGAAGATCAGTGGAACAGATTACAAGGTGCAGGGAGAGGGATTTAGCTCAGGGTTTCCCCTGTCTGCCTGGCAAGTGCAAGGTCCAAATTCAATCCCCAGTACCACATATCACAATGCTTGGCATGGTGGCTCACACTTGTAATCCCAGCACTTGGGAGGCAGAGGCAGGAGGACTGCTGAATTCAAGGCTCACCTGGACTACATAGTGAGTTTAGGGCCAGCCTGAACTACAAAGTGAAGCTCCAGCTCAAAAAACAAAAAAACAACAAAACAAAACAAAACCCAGATTACAAGATGCAGAAGCAATTCAAAAAATACTCAGCTGCCTTATCTTTGACAAAGGAGCCAAATACCTTCACTGGATGAAAGATAGTCTCTTTAATAAAT
Organism: Petromus typicus; assembly: GCA_004026965.1. Lineage (NCBI taxonomy): Eukaryota > Metazoa > Chordata > Mammalia > Rodentia > Petromuridae > Petromus > Petromus typicus. The sequence goes on along the minus strand of PVIR01002898.1, from coordinate 19,781 downwards.
GATGCTGGAAAAACTGGCTTTCCACATGCAGAATATTAAAACTAGACCCATATCTTTCATCATGTATTAACCTGAAACTGAAATGGATCAAAGATCTAAATATTAAAACAAAAACATTAAATCTGCTGGAATATAGAATAGGACAATCTCTTGAAGACACTGGTGTAGGCAAAATCTTTACACAAAACTCAGATTGCACAGGAAATATTACAGAAAGTCAACAATAGGATCTCATCTTATTAAAACCTTTTTGCACAGCAAAAGAAACCACCAACAAAGTGAACAGACAACCCACATCATGGGAAAAAAATTTTGCCAGCTGTTCCTCACACAAAGGACTAATATCCAGAATACAAGAACTAAAAAACAAAAAAATCAGACTCCCTTACCCAAATGTAAAGACCCACTCCATAAATGAGCATCTGAAATGAATAGACACTTCTCAGAGAAAGTAGTAGAAAAAGCAAATAAACACACAAAAAAATGTTGAGCATCACTGGTCATTCCAGAGACACAAATTAAAACAGTGAGATTCCATCTCACGCCAGAAAGAATGGCTATTATCAAGAAATCAACCAATAACAAATAGTAGCAGGGCTATGAGGAAAAGGGAACCATTCTCCACCGTTGGTGGGAGTGCAGACTGGTGCAACCACTGTGGAAATCAGTGTGGAGATTCCTCACAAAATTAAACTAGAGGTTCCAATTGACCCAGTTGTTCCCCTTCTTGATCTCTCGCCAAAAGAGTTAAAAACATCATACCACAGCAATGTATGCCCGCTCATGTTTATAGTGGCAGTTTGTAACGGCTACATCTTGGAAATACCCCAAATGCCTATCAACCAATGAATGGATAAAGAAGAGGTGGATATTTTAAGGCAATGGAGTAATATTCTGCCATTAAAAAGGATATGCTTGAGACATTTCTAGCTAAATGAATGCACCTTGAGACTATACTCTAAAGTGAAATAAATCAGATACATTTAAATACCAAAACTGTTTCAGTTTCTCCTGGAAACTGAAAGTATAAATGAGGGCCTAAAATGTAGAAAGGATTTTGGGAAATGGAAAGAAAATGTTCAAATGAAGAAGGGAACAAGGTGGGGAGGGGGGACCTAAAGAAGAGATAAGAAAAAAAGGGAAATAATACACAGATTTTTATAAATAAATAGGAGAAGAGGAGCTGAAGCAAGGAGAGGGATTGGGAACAAAAAGAAAAAAGAAGCTATATCACGTACAGGTACAAATTCCTTACGATAAATGTGATCTTTACAAATGTTTCTAAAATATACCAATTTAAAAAATTGTAAAAAATAATGACTAACTAGTAGCTCTCAAACTTGGGAACACCTTGGAAATGGCTAGGAAGTTATATATATATATATATATTTCTCCTCCAGAGAATCTGATGTGACTGCCTGTAGCCTAGGCACTGCTATTTTTTTAAAAAAAAAAACTTCTAGTTTTTTCAAAGATTTTAATATGTAGCAAAGTTGGAGCACCTCTTTGCTAAGCCAACTTTTACAACCCAAGCATGGAAACATTCCACTCTCCTGTATTAAAACCTCTAATGACTTCTTACTGCTAACACCTCAACAACCTACCTCTCTAGAACAAGTGCAGCAGTACCTCATGGCTCCCTACAATGCTCCAGCCACCATGTTTGCCTTGGAGCTTCCGCAGCCATCACCTACATATAAAACCTCCTCTAAATTCAGGGACGCTAATTCCAGTCTGATTATTAAACTCCAAAGAAACTTTCAAGAACCAGTTTAAAAGTTCGTTCATTTCAAAAGCTTTAACAAACTCCCCTGTGTTGATGGCTGCTCCTTCTTATGTTCCAACAAAACTTTGGACATAGCTCTAATTTGGCAAATATTTATCATGATGTAGCAGTGGTTTCCTTGTCTCTTCAAATAGACTATATATTTCACAAGGGCAGAGACTAGTTCCTTGGCTCAGTTACACTCTAGTTCACTGGATCAGTAATAGCTAAAACACAATGAATATTCAATAAGTATCTACTAAATAAATGGACATCACATATTTAAAGAATGAGTAACAATGTGAAAAAAGACAATAGTAATTCAATATGAAATACCTAAGTGGCTAATGTTGTCATAGAAAAGGGAAGATCTCAGGAAGACAATGGGACTTCTCTCCCCACATTCAAATCCTGCTTATCTTCCCACATCACTTAATTCCCTCTTGACTCAGTGCCTTCTGATCCCCATCTCTGCCTTTTTTGAGCACCCAAAGACCTCTTTTCATACTATGTCATAAAAGGAGGAATTTCAGAAGGTGGCAGGAGTAGGTAACAAAAAAGGAATGGAGGTTGTTGCAATACAACACTGGGAAGGATAAAGCTGCTAGAGGCACCTCTGGAACTTTCTATTCCTTCTTTAAATACTTCTAGTATTTGTAAGAGATAGAATGGAAAGATAAAGATAAGCTTTGGTATGAAGGTATCATGGGTACAGCCTATTTCTATACATAACAGTGGGTACTAAGCAGTAGAGCATAGAGAAAAGCAGCACACTATTCTGTTTAGGAATGGTGGATTCAAAAGTCAACTAGTTCTACGATTGTGGATAAGTAACTCAATCCCCGTTCTCAGTTCTCTCACTGGAAAATATGGGTTTAATGAACACTTAATAATAATACATTTGTATTCACCAGGGCTTTAGTTAACAAGGGGGTCTGCTATGGTTTACGACTAAAACGTTTCCCAAAGCTTCATAGGTTTGGAAGGTGACTAGATTATGGGGTGCTATACTTATCAGTGAATTTATCCATTGCTAAGTTCAGTAGTTAAATATTGTGCTTGAAAGTGAGGCCTGAATAGAGATAGGCAATTGATGTATGACCTGGAAAGGTATACTGTCCTGCTCTCCTTTTACTCTCTGTTTTCAAGCCACGATAGCTTGAGCACCTTTTCCTCCACCATGGCCCTCTCACTGTCCTGTTGCTGACATAGACCCTGACAAACATGGAATATCTGAGCCACAATGAAACTTTCTTCCTTTAAGTTGTGGGTGTCAGGCATTGTGTCTCAGGCATGAGAAAGTGACATAAGACACACACCATTTTTTAAACCTGTGCTTTAAAGCAAAGGTTCATATTCTTCTTTGCAACAAATCCATTATTTCTTTCAAAAGAAAAACGACTTCCCTAAAAGTGACACATATCATACCCTCTCCTACTTCAGTATCTAGAGCAAGTCCCACAGCCATGCTCAAGATCACAGTAACAGGAAAGTGCAATCCTGCCATGTGCTCAGAAGAAAGAAGAACACTGGTGAAAGTTCTGATAAGCAGCCCACCATGAAAGAGTCTAGCCCTACACCTAGCATATAATAAACACTCAATAATTCATAGCTGGTATGAAAGTGGCTTGATAGCTGAGGGATCTGGGACCTACTGTAATAATCCTAAATCATGGAATTTTAAATAGCCGGATAAGCAGATGTTAAAACAAAAACACCCTTATGCACATTACGTACAATAAAGCAAAGATAAATGTATGCAAAGGATATGCCAAAATATTTCTGGTAAGCAAAAAATAGAAAACAAGAGTTAACCAAAACAGTGACAAAAGTATTTCACTATAAGCGAGGTACATGCCAAAATGTTTCTAGTACACAGAGACATTATAAAAATAGTTACCAAAATAATCTACACTTCTTACTCATTTAAGACTTATACAATTTCATTGATAATATCTTTACTATATTATTTTAAAGAACACTTAAAAATTATGCAGCCTTTTACAGGTTCATTCCAAATCTCAGGGTCTTCCTTCTACATACTCCACAGGGTGAGGAAGGTTAATCCAGAAAAGCCATGAGCCACATTCTGAGCTTTTAAAAAAATTTTTAAACAGGATTTCACTAAGTTGGCTGAGCTAGCCTGGAACTTCTGATTCTCCTGCCTCGGTATTCCAGAAGCTGAGCTTACAAGCATACGTCAACACATCTTGGGTTTCCCCATACATTTTTAAGAGAAATTCTCTATGGCTTCTCAAGATCTCAACCTTACTGAGAAAGAAGCCCCACCTAGTAAAATGAGAAAATAACTATGACTTTGCCATCAGCTCTGTGGCTTCACAAAAATATGTGCATGACAAGGACCCCATTCTGTCATCCATAAAATGATAAGATCAGATTAGATGTCTTCAGAAGCTCTACTCTTCTTCCACCTCTACTCTTCTCCACTCTCAAAGGGACCAGTACGAAGCTTTGCTTTAGAAGAATCTAATTATGCTGTCAACTGGTAATTCATAACACTTGAACTAAAAACAACTGCCACAATCACACTAAACACAATTACAATGAGCAACAAAGTGTAGTTGAAGAGTTAACAGGCATCATGGTAAAAAAATAACCAGGGAGAGCCCAGGCTAGTATGAAGCACTGCAAATACACAGAGCAGGTAAGAGTGCCCAGTTCATGATTATTACAATAAGGAAACGAGTGTTTGTGTATGGCTTATGAAACCATATCGAACCGGTAACACTAAAGGGAATAAACTTGAAGTTTTGAAGCTCAGCACCTGTCAAACTTCCATCTGTCAGTTCCAAGAGACAAGCTTTCTAATTCTTTGAGAATTAGCAAGAATTTCAATTCATGCCCAAGGGTCTAGCAGTTCGAGCTCTTTGAAGAAAGTTACACAAAAAAAAGTCTAACGCATCCTCTACAAAATCTGAAGCCCTCCCATCAGTGAGACCCATGCCATTTTCAGCTCAGCTAAAGTACTTACCAGACAATAAATTCACTCCTCTGGCCTTCGGAGAATAAGACCACTCATTCAACAGAATTAATGAGATAACAGGGCTGATTTGTAATGAACACCAATCAATGACAGAATAGCACTGGCTCGTGCCACATCAAACACACTACGGCACTATAAATTTTGCTACGCTGGCAGCTCTATAAACAATCTTTCAGAAATCTTCTTACTCTAACATTCTAAGCCCATAAACCACGAGACACTCTTTGTTTCATTAAGAGGCACTCATTGCCTAAGTAACTAAAAATTTCCCACTTGAAAATCTAAAACTTAGCAAATATGTTTAATAAAATTACTGTTTTATTACTCATCTTCTTATGTCTAGATAATATTTTTAAAAGCTATGATTCTACATATGGGTCTTCATTTATTTATATAGCTAAACTTCTATCTACCTGTTAATCATAATTTCCAATTTAGCAATGAATATTGACCAATGTACTAGAATCGATGCTCTACTTCACATTCAGGAGTTTAAAATTTGTAAGTACAGGCGGATGAAGAAGGGAGAAACAGAAGTATATTGTAACCTGAATGAGCAAAAGAAATTCCTTCTTTGATCAAATTAATTTTTAAGTATATTGGAAGAGGACAGGGGAAAAGACTCAAGTCTTTCAAGCAAGGCTTAGTGAATATTATCTGCATAAAAACATTTCCTTTATAAACAGCCTTTAAATTAGTTGGCAGATAACACCTGAGATAATTTACAGTAAAAATCTCTACAACGTAAAGTAATGAGAATTCTTGTAAGAAGTATACTCTTTCTAGTAAGAACTGAAGAACTATAGAGTTGCACTTAAAAGCTGCCTGTTTTAAATCACTGTGAGAAAGATCGAGCTGCAGAAGTCATGTTAAATTATATCATGCATGTTGCTCACAGATATGTAGGGTCATAGGGCCTCACTGACACAGCTAGCTAACTTGTTTATCAAGCCTTACAAGACACATCCAAACTTATTTTTTGACCCTCTTATTTTCTGAACATTCACATCAACTTCCAGATAAAAATAGGTAAATACAAATGATTATATAGTGTCAAGTTTAATTATACAACTTGCCTAGTTAGTTTCATTTTAAGCTAAAGGACAGTCTTGCTCCATATTATGTTTTCCTTTCTAGTTAGTGAAAAAAAAAAAAGGACTACTTTTGCTCCAAAGAGGGTCTAGAGGGAAAGATGTAGAACTGTGCTGGGCCATTACCAATGACATGAGCCACATATGATCATCAATATTTAAATTGACTAACATTAATTAAAATTATCTGTCTCAGTCTTAATGGCCACACATTAGGGACTGAAAAGCTGTATGTGGCCATTAGCTCCCCAGCAGATATGGGACTTTTCCATTATGGCTGAAAGTTCTCCTGGACAGAGCTGATTGCAAAAATGTTTTTCAAACTTCAAAGTGCACAAAAATCATCAGGACAGCTTGTTGAAGCACAGACTGAGACAGCGTGGTGGTGCACAACTATAATCTCAGCTCTAGGGTGAGGCAGGAGGGTCACAGTGAATGAGGCCAGTCTGGGCTACATGATGAATTCAAGGCCAAAGTGAACTACACAGGAGAAATCTTGTCTCAAACAAAACAAAACACAGATTCGTGGCAAGCACACCACTACAATCCCATCACTTGAGGAGGCAGAGGCGGGAAGAGCACAAGCTCAAGTTCCATCTGGTCAACTTAGTAAAAGTGTCTCAAAATCAAGTTAAAAAGGGCTGAGGATATAGCAACCCAAGTTCAATCACTCAACAATACATATACACACACACCTATACCCTCACTCCAGTACTCTTATTTTAGTCAGTCTTCCATTTCTAACAAGCCCCAAAGTAATGGCAATGTTACCCATCAGTCTGAATAGTGTTCTCTATGGTAAAGAATTCGCTTCTGTTTTTATTCCATCCCAATAAATTATAGGCTGATACTTTTATAAAATACCAAAAAAGTGGATTACTAGAAAAAAATAAATCAAAAACAACAGTATAAATGAATACTATTAGATTCAACAAACAACTTAAAAAAACTGCTCTAAAAACTTCTACATACTTTTTTAACAAGTTCTGTATGTGCTGTTATAGACATGAAACATTCCACAAATAAATCTGTGGACTACTTTGAGTAACCTACAGTTATCTGGAAAGCCTTTTATAGTTTCATAATTTCCTTTCTGAAGCTTCTCATTAACATTTCTTTTATATCATTCATCATTTTCTTAATCTAACTTTACTCTTCAAAGCAAAACTGTTAATTCCATTGAGCAGTATACAACTAAGTCCCTTAAAATGACACTACACCAGGTTTGCTTAAGGAATTTAATGGTGTCATCATTCATGTGATTCTGTCACATGACCAGCAATGACTGTGGTTTAACTTTTCATCTGAACCCACAGTTGAATTTATACTGCTAAAACTGCAAAGAATTAAGCCAAAATATTCAAGCAATAATACAGTCTCTGTCTTGGATCCGGACCTAGCTTACCAGATTTAATCTTTCAAAAGATTTCTAAGAATACTGGTGGTTTTTCTTAACAAACCAGAGTTCTCTTGTAAGAGTCAGTCCACTTCACCAAATTGCCTAAAGCTTAAGTATTTTCCCTAATGTAAATATCAACTCAAACAAACTGATGCTTGTACTCAATTTCTGACCTGGCTCAACAAACAGGCCTCTATAAGAAAACCTCCAGGATAACTTCAAGTACAACTACCTTCTTGAGCTGCTGTTAATATTTCTGGTTGCTCTAGAATCTCATTAGTCATTGAAATATAAATTGGAGAGATTCTTTTTAATTATTCCTTTTCAATATAAGAAAACATTTTCCCCCTAATGTATTAAATAAATCAATAACATAACAAGTAACAAGTATTAAAAGCAAGAAAATGTCAGCAGCTTTTGCCATAGCCACCCCTTCAACCCATCTGCAGAGGCAGATGGTCGAAATTAGAGGCCCAGGACCTCAGAGCTGGTCTTCCAACTGTCCCCACACTTCTCACTGTGTCCTTTAACTCTCTGAGACCCCAAGGACAAGCAACAGTTTCCAGTGGACTAACCCCAAGGAATACTCAGAAGCTGCTCTAAAGGACGCAAAAGTCCTTCCCCAACGGATAGAGGCTGAGACCTCAGTACTTGCTAAAGGGCAAAGAGGCCCAAAGAAGTCAGCCTTCGGGCAGCAGACTGCTCCTGTAAGAGATTGTTTGGGAATGACCTAAATCAATGATTCCCAATTTTGTTGTCATTCTATGTAACTGTAAAGCAAAGAGGACAAGTGAATAGTCAGGAAAAGACCAAAAAATTAAAAAAATAAAAAAATAATAATAATAAAACCACAGCGATTGATTCTGTCACATGACCAGCAATGACTGTGGTTTAACTTTTCATCTGAACCCACAGTTGAATTTATACTGCTAAAATTGCAAAGAATTAAGGCAAAATACTCAAGCAATAATACAGTCTGTCTAGGATCCGGATCTTTTCCTATAAAAACGCAAAACAAAATTTGCTAAAAACTATGTGACACTAAAACAGCCTCCCTGAGGATCCATGAGTCTCGGATTTTTAAAAAGTTTGAACCTAACTAGATAACTAGATAGGAAGAAAAGGTCAATGTTACCACATTACTTATATCTGGTTTTTTTTTTGAAACAAAGTCTTGCTACATAATCTAGGCCCTTCTTTATGTAGCCCAAGCAGGTCATAAACTTACAATAGTGAGACCTTCTTTTTTTTTTTTTTTTGATACTGACGGTAGCAGATCCACTGGACTAAATCCCTGGCCCCGGTTAGGCCATTTTTGACTTGAAGCCTGAACCCCTCTTTGCAGTTACCAGGGGTCAAACTTAGCACCTTCTGCTTACCAGGCAGGCAGGGAACCATTGAGCTTCTCTGGCCCCGCCTCCTCTTGATATAAAAATAATCTTGGAATGTAAAAAAATATATAGATTCCTAAAGCATCTTCAACACATATAATATATAAGAAATCCAAAGCATATTAAAATTTTAATTATATGATATTAAATCACACATTTGGTCCATAAAATCAGATCACCCTCTAAAGAATCCTACAGGACAGAAAAATGGAAATCTACCTTTGTATATTTAAAAAATTCAAATATCATTAAGGTTAAAGTCTAAGGTTATCATAAAATCCCACTTCGCACTTTTCTTTAAATGTTCAAATTCTGTCTTAGTGTGTAAAGTTCTTCTAAAATCGCAGATAAAAGCATCACAGAAGTCTGTTGAAAAATCAGGGTTTATTTCTTGCTAAAATAAGTTCTTCCATATGACTCAAAAGAAAAAATACTCAATTAAAAAACAAAACCCGATTCCTCAAAATAGAAACTATTTGTTACGTCATATATATCATCAAGGATGCTAAGAAGCCGGAATAAAACAATGATCCAAACATAAATATAAAGAGGATGTATAAAATTGTGAAAACGGAATGTAAAAACCAACAGTTACAGGTACTATAGGCAAAAATAAACATTTTCCTCTGGGATTTATGCAAATAACTTTGTTACAAACAGGAACAAGGATGGATATTTTAAAATAAGTCCATTTTACTACCTTCAGGACTTTTATGGAAGTAACAGAATTTCTCATGAGGGCATCAACGCCTCCACAACACGAAAGAAAGAACATTTTTTTTTTTTTTTTTAAGAAAGAACATTTTGGCAGGGAAAAAGTAACTGCACTCCCCTTCTGTACTACTTGGTTATTAAGTACAGAGCCAGGCTTTGCCCGAACCCTAAGGGCACTCTGGAAAAACGGTGGGGGGAGGAACCCACCGGCTCTTCCTTCCCTATCCCTCTTCCCTGGACAAGTTCTTGAAATGCAAAACTAAATAAGGGTGTGCATACAAAAGAACTTAGGAAAGATGTTAACCTGGAGCCGTACTAAAATATATTAGCATATCTGGGGTTTACAGGAGTCTTTACAAGAGTAGCTGTGGGAAAGGAATACGTGCTTTGGGTCAACAGGACTTGTGTTCAAACTCTGGCGCTATCATTTACTATCTTTATGGCTGAGAATAAGTTACTTCATTTCTCTGTGGTGCGGTCCAGGACATGAAGTGGCTATCAAAGTAGGGATACTTTTTCATCTCTGTGGCCCCAGTACCTGGCTGAGGGCTGGACACACACCAGGTATTCAATCAATGCTAGTTCTTTTTGCTCTTCTCATAAGTATGTCACATTCCACTGCAAACAAAAATGTTCTCTGGGGAACAGATATCTAAGCTCTACCTAGTATTTTACGGATTTTGAAGAGTTTTTAATATAATAACCTGGTACAGGAGAATGTGTGGAATTCACTGCAGCTTTTCACTTCAATTAAACTACAGCTTTTAAGTATAAGAGATCCACTAATATATTTATTAAAGACAAAACTACTGCAAGACTTTCTATACCAGGCAGCTGAGGGAAGAAAAGAGTGGTAACTTCTTCACCTGATTTGGATACTGTCATTGCCCCACATCAAAGTGCATTTTTTCAGGAAGGGTCTTGAATTCTAAAACCTGTTCAAAGATGTTCAGAACACGTCTGATTCATGTGTGTGACACATCTGGTCACTGCAATCCAAACTCTTTCCATCAAAGCTGCAAATCTGAAGTACTCACTATGAGAATGAAACCTGAATTGAATGGAACCTCGGGGTTTAACACAGGGAAGATATAACCACAATCTCTGCTTGGGACTAAGCTATCCTCCCAAGAAAACCAAAAATTTCTTTGAAATGTCTATAAACCAAAGAGAATGCAAAGATACAGAGGCTCAAAGACTTAAAATTTCTAGTAAGTTTTCTGCGTACTGAGATGGTTCCTAAAGACATAAATTCTGCTTTAGATTTTTGTTGGTATTTGACATAGTTATAAGAAAAGAAATCAAATGCAAAAAAAACCAAAGAAACTCTACAACATGATTGCCAAAGAAATGCAGCAGGGTTAGCTATGGTTCCTCCACTTCACTACTAACTGGTCTTACAACTTCATATATGGTTTTGTCTGGATCAATACACAGTGCTCATGACTCATAAATTCAGACAGCCACTAACTATACTACTATTAAATAACGATAAAGACAGAGAAAATACAAAAATTGTGAGTCGAAAATAACCACATTGAAAGAGTCAATGATGCTGTAACAGAAAAGCTGAATGTATAAAGTACATGTAACTACAGAATAAAAATTGTGATTCCATGAAGACTTTAACCCCACACTGAACACAGCAATAATTTCCTAACTTTATCTACAGACAGACCACACCAAGAAAATGATCAGAATCTGGTTATTTCCGGGAGATTCCAAAGCTAATAAAAATAGGAGGGAAAACACTTGTACAGGTTAGCTTATAACAATCCAGTAATCAAGAAAGCTGCTAAATACAAAAAAAAAAAAAAAAAATCATAATCTACCTATAAAATCTGTCCTGGGACAGAAGAAACTCCAGAATTAATAATCTTGCCACTCTCCATTTTCCCAGGCCTTCAGTTTAAATGATGTGTTGCTCATACGAAACCACCTGCTGTGTTTGGCATCACCAGGCTTGACAGTTCATGCCTGATGATTTTATCATACACAGATCTCAAACTTTTCTGTTGCCTCAGCGCCACGAAATTCACAAAATCTCCAATTTCAATGTCCATCCCCCCATTTGCCAACCTGATCTCTACTCTGGCTTCTGGTCAAACTTTTGGGCCATGCACCATCACTAGGACCCCTATATGAGCCAGAACGCTCAATTATCCCAGGGAAGAGATCAGAGTGCTCTCGGTCCCAACTTTTCCAAAGGCCACATACAGGTCCCCATGAAATACGGAGAAATTCGGGGCCAAAAGCTTGGTATTCTTATATGTCATTTGGGAAATACTGAAATCTCAGGCAAAATATTCCGACACTCTGAAAAATGAAAATGTTTTTTCCCTCTCTGTTCACAGATCTGTCACAGAAGAAATGAACAGTTTTTAAAGGATTAAAAAATAAGGTCCACACCGCCCCAAAGAAAAGACGCTCAGAGATGCCAAAGATTCACTAGAAACCTTGGCCAGATTACTAATGGTCCATAAACATTAATTTGAAGAACACAGGCCTACAAGCTCAAAATTAAATTATACTGCCTTATTAGATACCACACTAGTGAAACCACAGTCATATCAGTCTTAACTGAAAGTAGGAATACTCTATGTACACAAATACAAAGTGCCTGCTTATGCATTTTTAATTAGATCAAATAAAACTGAAGCTGCAAACAAACTCAAATTTCAATTATCTCACCAGTGCGGGGATTTCCTAATAACATCTCTTTAAAAACCAAGAAGCTGCCAACCAACCCTCTGCATAGCTGAAAGCCATGTCCCTGGAAATTTGGGAGCGATGGACTCCGTTACTTCTCAAAAGCAAAGAAAATAAATACCTCGAAAAGGATAAATTGTTTTTAAATTTTTATTTCCAAGCTTAAACATACAATCTAACAGTGCACCAAACTTGGCAGCAGGATTACTAGACCTCCTTAGGGCTCCAATTTTTTGGGCGAGTGCTCCTCAGTGCCTAAGAAGGGGGGGGGTGCACCGACAGAGGACGCGCCAAAGCCCCCGCCCCTCCCGGAGCAGCAGCCTGGCACCAGCCCACCCTCCTCCACCCCTGCAAACAGACGCAGGACGCAAAAGGAGCAACTTCTCCGCGGGGGCGGCCGCGGGGACAGCGGTCGCCCCGCCCCGCCCCGGCTCAGCCGGGCCCGGGGGTCCCTGGGTGCCCACCTCGGAGGGGAGGGGGCCGCCGCACGCCCCGCCCCGCCTCCAGGCCCGAGACCCGCGACCGGGGTCTGCTGGACCCCCGCCCCTGCGCGCGGCCCGCGGCGCGCACTCCAAGGACAGCTGCCCTGTCCGAGAGCGGCCTGAGCTCCGGCAGCAGCAGGGCGCGGCGGAGGCCGGCCCCTTGCCTCAGGCCGCTGCCTGCCCTCTGCCAGGCCGCCCGCCCGCCGGCCCCGCTCGGACCCCGGCTGCGCTGGGCCTCGGCGCCGCCGCAGCCCCTCTTCCCAGCTCCATTCATAGGGGCACCCCAACCTGGCCGGCAGGGCGGGGCCGAGGCCCCGCGGACAAAACTGGTCCGCCGAGACCGGAGAGGAAAATAAAAAGTTAAGAGAAGAACTTACCTAAAATGGCTCCTGCAGCAGCCAAAATACAAACAGCTATTATTTGGTGAAGTTTAGCTCAGACACCCTGCAAGGACACCCTAACCCATCTCGGACCCTCCTTCGCCGCCAACCCATTGGGTTTTGCAGGCCCAAAATACAGAACCATTGGCTAGTCTTGCTGCCGCTCAGGCAGAAGCCCATTTCAAGCTTGCTTGCAGGAGCAAGTGATGGGCTCGCTCCATTGTGCTCGTATTTGCATGGATGTGATCGCAGCACTGATTGGCTCACACGGGGCCGCCCCGCCCCCCACCCCGTGCCTTGCACCCCCAGCCGAAGAAGCGGCTGCACGCGGCCCCGCCTCCCGGGGGCAGAGAGGCAGGGCCACGGGGTCCCGCGGGCGGAAGGTGCGGGGAGGGGTCCTGCATACCACACAGCCACACAGCATGCCGCACCAGGGGGCGGAGACCTGGGGCGGGCACCGGCCGGGGCTACAGTTCGGCCCCAGGTGGAGGTCTCCCAGGTAGCGGGCAAGCAACCTGGAAGATTCGGGCTGGCTTGACTGGAAATGAGAGAGGCAGTGATTGGATTCCCGAGACGGGTTCCGCTGGGGCCGAGGTCGTGCAGAAATTCGTTAGGAGAGCTGAGGCTGTCACGCATCGGGAAAAGATACTGAGAAGCCAAGCGAAGACGAACCTCGGCGTCTGTCCCCCAGTCACATCCCCCGCTGCTGTGTCTCGCTCCCGGGCTTCTCCAGCCCGCACACCGCGGGGGTTGTCCAGCCCTGGGGATCCTGCAGCGCTCTGGCTATACTCCCAAAAAAATCAGGTGTGGAAGCGTGGCGTATTTATTTTCGAACCTATCTTTGCCACGACCCTTCTAACATACTCAAGGACAGAGCCCAGCTTATGGCAGAGATTCAACTAATTGTTATAGTCCCTAATTCATTCGTTAGCAGCTAATTTTTAAGTCCCTACTAAATATGAGACACTGATCCAAGACAGCAGATACAGCAGTCAATAGGATGAAATCCTGCTTCTCAAGGAATAAGTGAAAGAAAAACAATAAATATATACCAGAGGCAGCTAGTGATGAATGCGGAAAAGAACATAGACGGAGCGGGGGAGGAAATTCGTCCAATGATGGGAAGGAGCAATTAGGAAAGGAGGGAGGGGTAGTCTGCCTTGCCTGACTGAATTCTTTGGCATCCCATTACTGCCTCTCCATTGGCATTAGCCTTACCTCCCTCCTCACCCCCTGCCTGCCTGATAGTAGGTCTCCCTTCAATACTCAATGAGAAACTGGTTGGATTCTGACTCGAGGCTCATTTTTATCTTAGTAAAGCAGAAATGATCTGGGTTTGAGGATTCTGAGAGCAACTTCTCCCATAAGTCGAAGATAAGCATGGCTTGAGTGTGTCATGGATAGCTATAAGGATTTGTCAGAGCTTTACTGCACCCCCGAAGAATATTTTTAGCTTCTTTGAAATCCCAGTTTTCCTATGGCTTTCAGCCTTGGGCCCTGTGTTTTGTGTAATGCTTCTTCAGCTCTTGGCAGACATTAGAGACTTGTACAGCTTGAAAATGCAGAAGTAGCAACTCCCTGCCACCCACCTGACTCCTCTAGGTACCTTACTTTCAACTGACTCAGGGCTGGCCAAGGTGTCTCAACTTTGCCTTCTTCTTTTTTTCTTTCTTTCTAAAGCAAATATTAATTAAGCACCAGCTGTGTTTCAGGAGTTGTTTTAGATTTGTGAATAGAGTATTAAGCAAGCTTGACAATATCCTTATCCTCAAGGAACTTATAGTCTAGTTGGGGACAAAGTAGACATTTACGCATAGATCTGAAGGACCTCCAATCCTGTGGCGTTATTGAGTACCTACAATGAGAACTCCTCCCTCTTCCTCGAGGCAGTTTACTTGAGAGACAGCTTACTTGATTTCCTAAGCCAGTTGTTGATGTAGCCAATAGAATTTGCAGCAAGGCCAAGTAGTTGTAGTTACAGCCTCCTCAGCCCAAACACCAGAATCAAGTTTTCAGAGCTCTCAAAGTGCCCAAGAGGCTCAGACCCGCAGCCTCGGGTCAGTGAGGTGTGGAAGAAAATGGGACTCCAGACAGAGTGACTAGCACGGATGTGGTAATGCATGGAGAAAAGAGATGTCTTGGAGAGGTGCGGGAGCAAGAGGGAGAACTGTTGTTCTTAATCATTCAGAAGAGTCACCAACACAAAGAGAGTTAAACATACAAAGACACAATGTTAAGTCGCGAAAGAATCAAGAGGAGTACATAATTGATTCACAGCTGAGTAGGACAAAGAAGGGGTCCAGGGCTACATACAAGAGAGGCTTAGAGCTTGGTGGGGGAAAGAAAGAGTAAGTCTGCAGAGCTGAAAGGGTTTAGTGGAATCTGACTTTCAGCACTTAAGCAGCAGCCAGGGAGGACCTGTGTAGAAGCTCTGCCCGTGTGAGGCAAAATCTAAAGCAGGAAAGAAAGCCCATTGCTAGGATGGTTATTGATCTCCCCTCTTCCCAGGGCAGTTGATTGCTTCTGCTCAGGAGATTATCTTCTGAGAAGCCATACAAAATGAGTCTCCATATCGTTTGTGTCTCTCATTGGATAAAGATTCGAGCAACTTGTTCATAACTTGATGTCTAGTGGTTTGGGTCACGCCCCAAAACTCAGTGTCATAGTGACCCTGGCAAGAGTTGCATGGCAGGGCTATCAGGCAAAGTGTTGTCAGCTGCAGTTATGTGGAATTAAATGGATCTTGCTGAGCAAATGTCAAAGCAGCTGCTGGAATCAGACATGGTCAACACTACAAGACACTGAAGATCTGCTGCAATGGAAATATCAATGATGCATAAATTTCTATACCATGTAGTATGTATCCATTGCCATGGGGCCTCCATCTGTGGGATCCGGAAGGGAGCCACAGAAGGGCTTCCGGCAGTTCTAGGAGTTTTTCACAATAATTGCACAACATGAGACACCACCCATCTGGCCACATCTTCTTACTTCCCTGCCTCTGTTCACTTGTCTGTTACCCCCACTGGAACATGTGCACCATCGTTGTTCTTGTTTGTGTATCTGTGGCGGAATAAAGCCTGTTTTCATTAGCTCATGTCCTTTTCCCCATAGGCTTATAGCAAGATTACAATTTTCAGTAATTAGAGGGGTCCACGTGGGTGAGCTCTGTAAAACAAGATCTGGACAGAAGATATGTCCCATTTAAGAACATCCCCTAAAACTCCCCTGGTGTCCTCCAAACTCGCTTCTTTTCCTCATCTGCTGGCTAGCTGCAAAATTACCCGGGGGAGGTCCAGGATGGCAATAGCATGAGTCTGGATCCCTGGCTAATTGCAAAGTGGTACCTGAACTGGCCCATGCTGTTAGCAAGAAATAAGCTGCTAGTGTCGGGTTATTATAAGGAAGGTTGAAGGCTGAAATGAAGTAAAAGTTGGCTCTTGTAGCCCTTAGCATACCCTAATATAGTACTTGTCATGCTTCATTTAATTCCATCCCCCCGTGACGATCCCTGTGGGACTGTGTTTGTAACTCAAGCCCTGGTGTAATGCCTGCCACACAGTCGCATTGCTTGAAGAATGACACAAATCAACGGATACCTGAATCTAGTCTTAAATGGTCAGAGACAGGATCAGGATGGGGAAATCCAGGAAGTACAAAGTGATCCATGAAGAGGGCATAGCAGAGAAAGTGACAAGGGAGAACATAGTGAGCTCTCAGCACTGCCAGAAGTTCATGATACAAGAGGGAGATGAGGTCGCCACAGACAGGCTAGAGAAAAGGCAAAGGCCAGATCATAAAAGGCCTCTTCTGTTACATAAAGGAGTTCAAAATGTAGGAATCATTTAAGGAAATAAAAAGATGTGATGTCATCAGCTTTATGTTTAAGAAAGATTTTTCTAGCTTCTTACAAAAAAAAGAGTTAGAAAAGGAGAGCCAGCTGGGCATGGTGGCAGCATATAGTCCCAGCTACCTGGGAGACAGATTGCTTGAGCCCAGGAACTCAAGGCCAGCCTAGGCAACAGAGTATGACAAGCAGATCTTTCTTAAAGCAGTATGTCCTCTTTTCCAATTTATTCATCCCATGAGATGGTCCACTGAAAAGATATTTTGAGATCAAATTTGTTAGGGAGTTGTACATATGTAGCCCCTCTAGGGGTTTTTGGAGGTTACTCAGTTGAAAACTGAGTAGTCCTACAGGACGGAGATCTGGTAAAGCTGAGTGCTTGGTGGCAAACTGATGGCACACATGCCACAGAGGCCTGCTTAGAGCACTGAGAACTCTCAAATATTCACCATCACCTCCCTAGTGTAAGTGTTCTCAAATTTAGGCCGGGGATTTAGCTCAGTGGTTCCAGCGCCTGTCTTGCAAGTGCAAAGACCCGGTTTGATCCTTGGTAACCACATACAATACTGGGTGTGGAGACTCACGCCCAGCAGCAACCAGTACCACATACCACAGTGCCAGGCGTGGTGGCTCACGCCTGTAATCCCAGCACTTGGGAGGCAGAGGCAGGAGGATTGCTGTGATGTGGGTTTGAGGCTGAGCTCAGGGCCAGCCTGAACTACAAAGTGAGACCCTGTCTCAAAAAAAAGAGTTCTCAAAGTGATCTTGCCATAGAACACTCTTTTCACTTATCTATTAAAACTGATGTTATTTAAGATTAGATGTGGCTACACATTTAACAAAAGAATTATAACAAAAGAATTATGATATTTCAAAAACTGTCTTCTCAAAATAAATATGAAGAGGCAGTCCAAGAGAGGCATAGAAGCTTTATAGTCTCTTTGGAATCCACTCTTCAATATTTTGGTTGCAACATTTTTAGCTTTCAATCCCAAGGTCACTTCAAAGTTCAAAGTAACTATATAACATCAATGGGAATGTCCTGGGAAGGGAAAAGAAAGGCAAAATAGAAGAAGCGGGTTTGAGCCCCTTCAACAGGCTTTCAGAAAATACTGCACATCACTTTTATCTACATCTTCTCGACCAGAGCTTGGTCACCTGGCCACAGCACACTGCAAAGCTACTCTATTTTGGTTTTCTGTGTTCTGAGTTAAAACGTGAGTCTCTTACTACAGAGCTGATAAACTCAATTAAGTCTCTGGCACATTGCCCTAAAAATATAATGTTTCATAGAACATAAGTTGAGATAAAAACGATGAAGTAAGAACCTGATTTTTAAAGATATTTTTGTCACTGTATTGTGGTAAAAGTCACACACCATATAATTTGCCTTCTACAAGTGTACCAAAGGATGATGCTTACTAAGTTTATACAGTTGTGCAACCCATATATCATTTCCACCTCCCCAAATTCTCTGGCTTGCAGTCAGTTCTTAATGCCCACCCCAAGGCCCAAGCAAACATTAATCTGCTTTCTTCTTTGTAGTTTTGCCTTTTATAGAATTTCATATCAACAGAAGAGTGCAATATATACTCTTATGTGTCTGTCTTATTTAATATAAAATGTTTTGGTGTATATTCATATTGTAGAATATTTTGTTAGTTTATTCTTTTTTGTTACTCCATTGTATAGCTATTAATCCATTTACTCAGTGATGAGTATTTGGATTGTTTCCACTTTGGAGCTATTATAAATAATGTTGCCATAAATCGTCACTTGCAAGTCTTCATGTGGACACGTGTATTCATTTCTTATAGACAAATAACTCAGGATATTAATATTAAAATAAAATGTCCTCATTAAAAGTACATTTACTGAATGCTCACTACTGACAAACACTGTTCTACATGTTGGGGATAAAATAGAATCTGACACAAACTCCACCCTTGCGGAACTTGTAGTCTGGGGAGGTAACAGTCATCAGTCTAGTAGTTGTGAAAGCGAATGTAACGTCCCAATGGTAAGTCCCAGAAACAAATGTTACATTGTGCTATGAGACTGACTGTGCTAGAAGGCTAAACTTGGGTCAGCAAGGTCAGGCACACTGCCCTTGATCTGAGATGGGAAGTATGTCAGAACTGAATCTGTCCTGTGATATCTGTCCTGGAGGTTTGTCCTGCAAGAGAATATAAGATAATCTTACAATAATGCTGTCCTTTTAAACAACTCCAGGGGTTCATGGGCGTACTGGTCTGAGACATGTTTGTCCTCAAAGTCCCTGTGTTTTAACATCTCATAGTTTTTGGAATGCTCTGCAACAGACATAAACAAATGCTAATAAAGTTTAGTTTGGGGCTGTCTCATATTATTTTCTGCATATTTGAAATGTCTCACATTTCAACATTTTTACAATATAGTTTCAAACTTCCCTTGAAAGTTGTGTCTGCAGAGCACCCCAGCCTGTCTCATCGCACGCTGACCTCTCCTTTTTTTTGTCTACTGGGAAGAGGAATCAGTATATTGGAAATGGAAGCTGGAACTGAGGGGATGTTACAGATGGCTAATATGTATCCTGGAGCTAATACAGCAGTCCAGAGTCTCGTGATGGGGGAGGTGGCTTTGCACCGGTGTTCCTCCTGCCAGAGCATCATTTCCCAGGACAAAACTGGGTAAGAGTAGTTAGGCCAGCTATTTAGACCACTATAGATCCTGTTGAAATCCCAGTTCTACCACCAAGGACCTTAAGAAAATTGCTTGACTCACAGTGTCTGGACTCAAATACCAGAGCTGTTGTGTGAATTCAGTGTTTCATGCCCACTACTTGGTACATAGTAACTGTTCAACATTTATTTACTCCATGACTGTTATATCCTTTCCCCTGGACTCATTTGCTCATGTTCCCTTCACTTTTCTGCATTTCTCTTTTCAAAACATGAATTTCACTGACTCAACTGAAGTTGGTTATTATTTTACTTTTAGCCTGAAAGACCTGGCTTTTA